>OFHS01002859.1:3057-13644 GCA_900245855.1 Calvadosia cruxmelitensis | reverse complement strand
GCGCGTTTAAGGAATGCAGCTTTGATCCTATCAAGACATACAAGTTGCGCTGATTTCAACAAAGGAGAAAATTGATTGATTGATTGATTGATCGATTGATTGATCGATTGCAGTATATTTCAGACAAATAAACTAGGCATACAAAATCACAGTTAATAAGTACACGCTGTTATAATTTTCAAATAATTGATATGAGGGCTCGTTTCTTAATGTCAATTACTGTATTTCAGCATAGTTATGTTACATTCCGTTGTGATCGGAGTGTGTATGTGTGATCTGTGTAGAACTGGATGTGTTCTATGTAGAACGAGAGTAATCGTACGGAGAGCAAGACAAGTGTCTTCGGGCGTGAGACGGGAATAAATAGAATTCTAGATTGTACTAATTTTACAGATGAATCTGAAACGAGGCTTACATTGAGTAGAGGTTGACTTAAAGAGGTCGAGTAAGCGAGGCTAGTTCACCACAATGATGGAATTACATTATTTTTTTCTTTTAATACGCACGACATTCCTTTGTTGTATTTGTCTGTTTCATTTCTTTCTAAATTCAAGTTAGTCAATTTTAAATCTGCACAAAGGTTCTGTTGTGTAGTATGAAGTGTAAACGGATGTAAGGAATTGTGTTTGCAAGGGTTGCCTGATGAGATCAATTCAGCTGATCAAACATAAATAAAAAATGTCGAAGAACGCGCTGTATGGTTGACTGATGACTTAACAATTTAAGAGCAGCTGGATTGAGTGCAATTTCCATAGTCAGGGAATGTTCATCGACGTTAAACTGCTTCTAAAGTTTGATGAAGACCCGTGGAAGCTAACTAGAGCGTTGATGTGAGAAACTTTATCGTTTGGAAAGACATTTTTGGAGGAACGAGTTGCATCCGAAACAATCTCAGTATTTACACTCCAATAATATGTTTGCTATTTTAAACCGAAATTACTTGTTCTTGTTTCGGGAACAACTATGTCCCTAGGCTGTACAGAAACAGAAATTTTTACCCACGCTGCGATCTAAAAATTGGTAAATCATTTTTATTTTAAAATTGCTATGGTTCTACTTACGATTTAAACAGTATTTTGATCATTGGCCGATGAAATTTAATCTTTTGTAGAATGTACTTATACTGCTATTGCAAAAACAATATATACAAGACGACGTTGTGACGCTGCACAATACCGGTGTAGGAGTTAGGACGCCCAGTAAGTAGCTATAAGGTCATTTAGAGGTCTTGTGTTTTCTGGGTGAAGACTTGTGTTAGCAGATCATAATTATACTCGGGCGACTTGCGAGAGTCTTGCGACACTGCAGTGGAGGGTTCTTTCGTAACAATTGTGTTTGTGGAAATCAAAGCGCAGAGTAGGTCGAATGCCTCTGGGTCATCTCGCAATAATCGTAATGTCACACACCTCATTCGATAAATCTAAACCCCACCACCAAAGTCGACCAACTCAAGCATGAGCTGAAAACCAACCGCCTAATCGAGAGTTAACCACTAACTTCATCGTAAAATGTATGGTTTCCAAACGGATATCATTCGTAATTAATATCTCTTTTAATCTTGTCCTTACCTTAAGATTTGTGGCGAAGTTCGTCTTTAGCTTGGGAATCGCTCTCCCGCGACTGATCCACGTCAAGACCGGTTGACTAGACGCGATTTGCAGGCTTCGTTCGACAACAACAGAGCTGTGTACTTCTACGCGATACATTCGCAAAGAATCGCGCTTTTGTTACGCTATAAAAGGAAGTTACTTATAGCAAATATTGACCCGATGTCTTTGTCCGCTGTCTCACGTGGACTAGCGGATCGTCCATGCCGCGTGGAACTATCGCAGCGAATCCGACGCGGTTTTCTACCGTTTATACGCTTTATGCGTTAGTCACATGCTCATCAATCAATGGAGCAGCTCTTCTCATTTTGCGGCTAGGCAATGCTTTATTTTTCCATTCAGCAGCAGCGGGAGATAGTTGAAGACTTTGTTGACTTGATAAACCGTCGCCATGAACACAGATGTGGACTAGACAGCCTAGCACTAATCTACATTGTGTCGCGAATAAGCCCCGCTGCTTATTTGAGGTGGGAAAACGATCTGTTGCTCTATAACGAACAGCCAGATGAAGCAATAGACTATCGTATCGCCTTGTTAAATCGTTTAATTTGTTACAAATTCCCAAAGTTATCAAAAAAGAAATAGGGGTCCTGGAATGGCCCCTCTCTCTTCAGGGTGCCATGCCACATATTTCTTGAAATGGAAAATGTTACAATAAACCGTGGTTGTCGTATTCTTCGAAGGGTTTCGTTTGTTGCTATGTCAAGATACCCTGTTGAGATTAAGTGTTGACACATCTCGAGACAATGATTGTTTATTCTTTATATTTATTTCTTGGATAGGATTGGCTCAAAAGCGACTTCAGACTGTCTCAGATAGACCTTGTTGGGTCTCGTGATGTACCGTATAATTAGTTCTTTAGTTTTAATGTTAATTAGTTCGCTAGTTTTAGTGTTAATTAGTTAATTAGTTTTTTACTAATTTTTTATTTTTTAATAGATAAGTTTAGTAGCAAGTATTGTTAATATTTATAGAGTAATTTTAAAGTTTTCAATGTTAATAGTTCTTTAATTTCAATTGTAAGACATAAATCGAAATAGATTATCTGAAATGCTGTCTTAACAAAACCAACAACATGTACTTGTGAAACAGTAAAATGTTATGTGATGTACTGTATCAGTAAACGTGCAGACAAGTACATGATTTTACGATACAAATATCGTTTTCTCCAGAATTTGTAACAATTTGTTTACCACTCCTGAAAACAGCATCCGAAGCAGCGCCGCATTTTCTTACCTGGTGCGATATTTGATCATTCCTCTCTTCCCAACCGAGATTGTCTGATTTCTTCTGATCAATCATCACTTATCACTTTGTATGTAATGTATGTAGGTATATTTAATTGTTTATTCAAGCTAACGTAAGCAAGATGCTTCTTTTCGGAATTCTGATAGATTTTAACTTTCGACGTCAATTTTGTCTGCATTATGGCCTCCGAAGGCAGGTGGTCGTTAAACAGAGGTGACTTGCAGTAGGTGATTTACTGGCGTATAAAGTGATGATGCTATTGTTCTTTCAGCTACAAATGGATCGTTCCTCTCCGTTATGCCACCAAGGAAAACGCAAGTAATTGGACCGAAAAGAAAATGTTATTGAAAGACACGACTGGTGAGCTCATATTGAATGACAACATATTCAAGAATTCTTCTTCTTCTTCCATATGATAAGACAGAATCAAGATAAAGCATTCTGCATCTTCGGAGCAGACAAATCGAGTATTTGCACAGAAAAGTTGATGATGAACAACAGAAGCTTGTCTGCCATAGGATTCATTAGAAGAAATCATTGTGTGATTCAATGAAACGTAGATGTGACGTTGCTTGGGGAAATTCTGGTGTAACAAGATGATGTGGTCAATCTCTTGTTAGTAACTAAGGAATATACGTGACGTGAATCAATCCTCCGTAGACGTGAATCAAGTAAGCTGAGCAAATGTATGTCAGCAGTATGCCTCCTACGAGCATCCACCGCGTCCTTTCTGTGGATGGGAAGCCTGGTAATAAGATGTGTCCTGGTAATAAGATGTGTAATACATTAAGCTCTCTGGCTGACTCTCTCTCTCTCTCTCTCTCTGGCTAGATGCAAACAGGCAATGATATTATATACGATAAACAGAAATGAGAATAACAATTTTATATTTATGTAAGAGGCCAACTGAAACGGGAGAGAGTTTACGAATAATTTAAGTATGCTACAAATTAGTCAGAGTGACGAAAAAATCTTTCTCACGCGAAAGAGGCATTTTATAACCAGGCAGGGTAGTGTGCAAACGAGGCTTTGCTGCACGATAACGAAATGCTTGATTGGTTTATGGCCCATTGAAAACAAGTGTGACCAACAGCGCACAAGCCTAAGGCTATGCTTTAAGTGGCGATTGACCTGCTTTAACGACCACCTGCACTAAGTTACCACTTTGCAGTCCCTTCACGTGATTGTAAGAGTATGTAACCATATCATCTTGTAATCATCCTCTTTGTCGTTTGTACTTCGTCGTGTCAACAACTCCGTCTGTCCTCTTATCTACGCTGTGTCTTAGACATAGAGCTCTGAAACCAACAACCAGATGTAGACCTTGGAACTCTGCCACCTCTCACTGTCATGGGACACGCAACATGTCTCTAAGTTACATATAAATATGAAATTCAAAAACCTCTGTCTTCGTCTTCTTCGCTCCTCGAAAGAAAACAAACTTCATTTTCCCGCGAAAACAGAAACGTAGAAATCGCCGCTGCTAAAAGTATAGCTTAATTGCTGACGTGCCTCTCGTGAAAATCCAATGGATAATCCGGATTAAATAAATGGATAAATGGATCATCCGGATTCCACTTTCATCTGGATAATCACGACGTCGACAAGTGGATGACTTCTGCGTCAGCAAATAGCATGGAGACTTGTGGTTACGATGTTAAGAGTGACCATTTAATACAGGTGTTACTTCACGACAGCACGCGCATGTCACCTGTGCATAACGACCAAGTGCTCAATGCGATGGTCGTCCTGCACGGGTGAGATTGAATGATTTTCTTTTGCGATTCTCCGGCAGCTGAACTGACTCTGCCTCAGGGTGCCATCTTCAAGGCTAATTTTGGTCAGACGGGCTTCTTCCGCACGAACTACGATGCGAACACTTGGAATGAACTCTCGCAGTTGCTCCTGACCAAACATACGGTGAGTCAATAAATGAGTTTAATGATAATACTAACAACAACAACAGCAACAACAACAATAACAGCAACAATAACAACAACAACCGTCTCTCTTTCATGTTAGTCCCCGATCCAGCAGGTATACATTACTGTTAGACGCGATCACAAATCTAGAACCTCAACATCTCTGCTGCTCATGCCACGTACACTCTATTCATCCGCTCATTCGAGCCCGTACATGCGCAATGGCTGTTGCAATGTGAGGCCACCTAACGTAAGCGAGGCGAAATAGACATATCATATGGCACAATTATAATGCAATAAAACTATGCACTACTGTATTGTAGTTAAAATCGTAATCCGCCTGGTAGTCCGCTTCCTTTTACAAGTACAGGGAGCATTCTTTATTCTGTACGTTTGACAGGCCAAAATATTTTTTCTCTGTTGAATGGCATAGTTTGTGCTTATTGGCGCCACAGCCAGGCTGCCATCTGTTGTATCAATATAGGCTTTCACATGTCTTTTTACGATATGATAATGATGAGAAAAATCGAAAATGAATTCAATTGAAATCAACTTCAGCCGGTCCGTCAAACACGACGTCTTGGATGAGAAATTCTATGAAGATTTCGCATCTGGCTTTAAAAATAGTAACGTTGATATCGCCGCTGAAATGTCACTGTAGTTCTTTTTTTTGATAAAACTTGATCTAATAAGAAAATACAATAATATCCTAAATTAAATAAATACCTCTAAAATAACAACCTATTTACTAACTATTTACTGTAGTTCTTATTCGTTTGTACCGATGAATGAAATTTGATCTCCAGTGATCTCATTTTGGACGTTTACACACAACGAACATATTCTAATGCTGTTTCAGATAATGTCCCTGGTGAAATTAAGATTTGCAGCAGCGAATATTAACTACGTTTCATTATTATAATAATACAGAACACGTGTGTATTGTTATTGAGAAAGGAGACTAGGCTTTTGTAAGTAACTTGTTCTATAATTATCTTTGTGCGTTATCTACCGTGAATTACAGTTGTATTCTTAGCCGAACTGGACTCGTCCGTTTCTGTGAGCAATACTTTACAGCCCTATATCCAGGGCTGTAAAGTATTTAGTTACTTTAGTAACTAGTTACCCGAAAAGTTACTTTTTGGGTAACTTTTTGAAGTAAGTAATTACTTTTCACTGAAAGTAACTTTTGTTGTAACTAGGTACAATTTTTCAGAGTAACTTGTAACTATTCAAAGTTACATTTGTTTACGATTAGTTACTTTTTATTTCTAGATTATAGTTAATCGTGGGTAGGCCTACTGTTAAGATACAATAAGCTTCAAAGCATTCATGTATGTATGAAAAAATCCACCGAAGATGGTAAATTGGAATTTGTTTAAATTACACATGTAAATTATACCTTCTTTTCTTATCTTAACATCGATAAAAGTAACTTTGAAAGTAACTGTAACTAGTAACGTTTCCTGACAGGTAACTAGTAACTTTTGAAAATTACTTTTAGAAAATAGTAACTTTAAAGAGTAACTTTTCATTTTCGAAGTAAAGTAACTTTAACTGTAACTAGTTACTTTTAAAAAGGTAACTTTTACAGCCCTGCCTATATCACCTATGTTCCTCACTGATTAAATCTCACTTGTCATACTGAAATTTTTCTAATTCTCCTGGCTTGATGTCCTAAGTCCTAACTAGCTTGATATATTTTATCTGCATCAGTAAAGGGATCTTAACGGTACCGGGTGTACCAACTGGCTTGATATTCCTCATTTTATCTGCATTGAACTGGGTGCGACTGTATGGCTTTATAGTTTAAGTTCTTCTTCATTTCCAGGATCTTTCTTCATCTGATCGAGCTGGTCTCATTGACGATGCTTTTGCGCTTGCAAGGTACGTTACCACTTCTCAAAAGATAACCGAACAGTCCACCAAATGTGCAACAAGACATTAGCGTCACTACGACACAATTACTGCCTAACTGTAACGACGCTGCTCGATCGATGACAAACTCTTTTCCGAATGTAGTGTCGTGTAACACACAGATCAGACACAAGTAAAGACAGTGTTCTTGCTCTAGCCAAATCTAATCTAAAAGAACCAACGGAGCAATATATACTGAACGGAAAACACAAATACAATCAAAGGAATTTACAATCTCAGCAAAGTATAAAGTGATTATAACGGGGTTTCATTTACAATCGATGACATCACATTACATCATTAAACTATTTAGCAACATAATATGACATGTAGTGTGCCATTTGTAACCATGCGTAGAATGCAGTCGAAATAAGCCCTATACTGCTTCAACGAAAGAGCTCTAACCCTAACTATAATTATGCATAACCCTTGAAGAAAGAACCCTCTAACCTAGTAATACATCTCCGTATACCGGAATCCTTAGACTGGCCCTCTTTGGGACTGTGAAACATCAAGCGTGATAAATCATAACAATGTTTTCGATCTAATGGAGAACTGGAGATGGAAATACATAGACCACCAAATTGGATTTAATTGACCAAATGCAGTCTCAATGCATTTGGAATTCATGCTAGTGGACCTCTGCTACATAGTTATGATGACGACAGAAAATGGCGTTTGTTTGCAGCGCGTTCAATCGTATTCTTTTCTATGATGGTCTATTTCAAGGACTGTCAAAATTGTCCATTTCAGCTCAAACACACGTGACTGTAGTAGCAAAGCGTTGGAGGACTGCACTTTGCAAATGGATATTTTGCCGTTTGATGTTGTTTATTTGCACCTTTTGAACCCCTTGCTTCAGTTTTGAGCTTGACTTTAAGTGCCATCTGCCGTTGCAGGGCTGGCGAACTCGATTATTCCACCTCACTCAACCTCACAAAGTACTTATCAAAAGAGAGTAATTATGCCGTGTGGTATATTACGTTACGAAATTGGAAGTTCATCGATTCTTTGCTTGCTGCAACGCCATTTTACGGACCATTCAGGGTAAGTAATTGATCGACATGAAATGCGGAATGTTCGTTTAATCTCTCTTATGATTCAGAGTATTTTTAAGCTTCCATAAAGGAAAGTGTCATTCTACAAGTTTAGTTTTGGATAAATTGAAATGATACAGTGAAACCTGTGTATAATAGTCACCTTTGAGACCTGAGGAAATTGACCTTTATAGACAGGTGGCCCTTCTGTCCAGGTTGATTTCTATACAAAATGTCAGTTGGGGCTTATAAAGAGTGGCCTTTATACACAGATGGCTGCTCTATCAAGGTGGCCACTAAAACTAATAAAGGTTTGACTGTATGAGAAGGAGGTTAGATGAATTTGTATTTTTATTTTGTTTAGAATTTGTCATCGTTCTACGTATCCATGCCGAACATATTGTGTCGTATTCGTCATTGCATAGTGAATAGAACAACCTTTGTTCTATTGACTACATTATGGTCGTTGTCACTGTCAAAGCGCTCTCCGGCAATTCGAATGACCTAACAGGGCTGTAAAAGTTACCTTTTAAAAGTAACTAGTTACAGTTAGAATTTCTTTCTTTTTTTAAATGAAAACTTACTCTACAAAGTTACTATTCTCTAAAAGTAACTTTCAAATGTTGCTAGAAGGTTTGATTTACAGGTGTACTTTTAAAAGAATAGCAATTTACAGTCTATGGTGGATTTGTTTATGCATACAGTGCATGAATGATTTGAAGCTTATTGTAAAGACTAGACGTTGAAAGTAACTAATTGTAAACAAAGTAAATTTAAAAAGTTACTAGTTACTTAAAAGATTTGTATCTAGTTACAACTAAAAGTTACTTTCAGTAGGAAGTAATTAGTTGCGGCGAGACGTTACCCAAACAGTAACATTTCAACTAACTAGTAACTTTTCAGTCCTGCTTAATCACAAACGACGGAATGCGTCAAGCCTCTCAGCCTCAGTTGCCTGCTTTGGACCTCGATTTCGATGGTTGAGACCAAAAGTTGCTTGGTAGTCGCTTAAGACCAATTTAATTGTGTGCTATCTTACGCAGCCATATAATATCACTAACATTTCCTTTTCTTTAATGTAGAAATATGTCGTAGCACAATTGAGACCGATTGTGACGCAACTTGGTTGGGATATGGTTGGAACACATCTGGAAAAGTAAGCGAAGAGAACTATTTAGCGTCGCTTTTATCTTAAAGTGGAGACTACTTTTGAAGTTTATTTCTATGTAATAAATAATTTATTATAGCTCCGAATAATATGTTTATATTTAACGCATGGAAAGTCTACAAATATACATTCACAGGACTATATATTATACACTAAAATAATATGTATTATATCCGTTACTCCGATTTTCACGCGAGGGCGTCCATCAGACGGCTGTATCCCTGTTTTATATATATTATATATGTTTATATAACATATAGATATTATAATTGTTAGCCTTCAGGGTTCTAGGACCATTACCCTGTGTAATCACCGCTACATTAGTGGGTTGTGATATCGGAAGATCGACCGGATCAACGCAGACGCAAATGAGTTGAGACTCAACAAGGACAAATGATCTCTTTCCAACGCTCAATCGCTGCTGGTTCTGGTTTTTCTAAACACAAATAAGTTAAGAATACAATAGCAATAAATTCGTAAGTATTAACAAATGATCGAAGAACTATTTACAATGAATCGAATGAGTATAATACCTCGGTGTCGCTTGTCACAATTCAATCACAACACTTCCATCAATTGATCTGCTGCTCATCGGAGACTCACGCGAAACGATAATCAAAATAGGGTTACTCCACCCTTTACAGTCGTGAAATAAAATATTGAACTACTGCTAACTAACCAATCAACGTACAGAAATCAAATCAAACTCAATTCCGAGTTGTCTCACAATTGTGCGATCCAGCCTCACTTTCGTGCCGCTAAACCTCGTAACTACGAAAGAACCAATTGTCGGGAACACCCTGCATAGACCTGCTGGAGGATCATTTAATTGGCAATAGGCCTTGTCATTTGAAACTATGGGAGCAGTGGGAGACTCAACGAGGGCATTTTTAGCGGACTTGGGGAAACGAATGTCTTCAGCGACCAAAGAGCACCGTTCTCTCCAATTTCTGAGACAGTCTCTGTCAATGGCCATTCAGAGAGGCAACTCTGTATCTATTTTGGGAACCACCAGGGGGGAAGATCATGCTGCGAGTCTTGAGCATGTGATTTACTTGTAAGTAGGGTTTTTTTTAATTATTTTTATTTCTATGCCACGGACTTTTTTATTTATTTATTTTAAATATATCTAATTTATTTCGAGATTGTTTTACATATTTTACTGTGATGTAAAGATTTGAGAATTGAAATAAAGGTACATGGAATCATTTCCTTGTCAAAGTAATAGTTTTATAGCAACTGTTTTATAAGTTTACGCATGGACAACGTGAACTTCTAATTGCCAGTGAGTAATGTGTAGATCATTTTCAAGTTGGAGGTCGCAATTACTTCTGGGATTGTGCGCCAATCAGAACCGTTAAGCTATAAATTGTTGTTGTGTTTCGAGAGGATGGCGACATCAAAGAGACACAGGATTGCGTGTGCGAGCGGCAACAAGCCCAAGCTCAAGTAAATATAATTAGACAGAGCACGTGGATATAAGACGAGTAACAATTGCGCATGTGCAGTCAGGAGTGACGTTGATATTGTTTAACATGATTAGGAATAATTATACAGTACAGTAATTATACAATACAGTTTGCATGAACCCAGCTAGTGATGTGCGACTACACAAAAAAAATCCACTGCGCCATGTGTTGTTACGCACGAACAAGTCAAGATAACGCGAGATATTGAGGACAGAAGTC
>OFHS01002858.1:0-19137 GCA_900245855.1 Calvadosia cruxmelitensis | reverse complement strand
ATTATGGGGCAGACCAATGCACTGGTCTGCCCCATAATGGTAGCTTGTGAAATAGGTCTGTGAGCCTGTTTCTCTTAGCATGTGTTCTTCTAGAAATGAGTAAATGGCAACTAAAAGAAACTGTTGCTTATACACAAATGATGAAACATCCAAGGCAAATCATCCAATGGTTATATTTATCGATAACGTTAAAACTATTTAGGGCGTCTCAAACAAACAAGAATTTGTATTTATGGGACGATCCTGTTTCTATCGAAATTGGGAATATCGTGACCAGGTATTCTTTTCCTCAAAACATGATTTGTATTTAATTAAAATTGTTTTGATGGTCGAATATGAAAATCTAGTGATCTTATCTATTTATTTACTTGTAAAAATAGAACACATGAGAACCATGTCATCTGCACGAAAAAGATTATCACGCAATTGAAATTCCAAATGGAAATTGTCCAAAAGGATGCAAAAATATATTCAACTGTAGAAATTGTACAGGAACTATCTCAAATAATAAATCAATCAAAATCTACTAATTTGGAAAAGGCATTAAAGATGTATAATTAAGAAACACCGAAAAGATGATCGTAGGCAATGAAATCCCTAAATACGTAAAGCAGTACTGTTCCTAAGTGTTTATGTACGGAGATATTAACATGACTATTTGTATAAGCTGTGCAATCCAAGGCATATGGAAATCCAGTTCATGGCATTTTGGGTTGAAACTTGGCAGTTTGGTTTGTCTTGCACTTGAAAAGGCGCCTCTTTGAATCTTGACGCCTCTCTTTGATTTATTTCTCGTAATCGTAAACCTTGTTTTAATAACCTGCCGATTTTGAATGCTTTCTCGGGTCAGATTTAGCAAAGACTGGCCCATTTCCTTTCCTGTATATACTTTGAACAACACAATAGCGGCTTTCCTTCTTGACAATGTGTCCTTTCTTTTCTAATAATCGGATGGTTTCGTCGGGGATCGATCTACTTCCACTGTCAATCCAGATATAATTTGGAATAAGTTGATGGTGGACGCGAGGATTGCTAACTGCAGCGCCTAGCTCCATATCGAAGAACAACTTCTTGATAATCGTCTGCAAAAGACAAACAATTTCTAGAATTATTATATTCTATATTTGAATCAACGCGTTAATCTGGAAAATCATCATCATCATGTACGTATCTTTATTTGAAAGATCAATTTCAAACAGAATACATGAATAGAAGGCACAAGTGCACTTATACTACACGGTTAAGTAAGTAAATAAGTAAATTAATCTCGTAAGCTTTTGATAGTTTTGATTTAAACAAAGGGAATGATGATGCATCAACGATCTTTTAGCTACCAGTCCCCTGAATATCAGTGTAGATTTACTCCTAGATCAGAGAGCAAGAATATTGCAGATGTGGTGCTACGAATTAATGTTACTTCACCGGTATACTGTTTGGTCGTACTTGCTTGCGCCATGTTGTCTCTTCTGTTCCTGTGATTGGAACTACGTTCTCTTGAACAAGGCAACTAGTGCTAATATGCCTACACAGGGTTGACCGTGTTTATGCACAAAGCAGCGCACCCAAGGTCATTAACAAGGCAAAGGTTTTCGAGCAATTCATCTGGAGCGAAGATTTTGTAATGTTAATAAATTGTTTTAAGATTGTACAGTAATTACGATTGGTTTACAACATGATTCAGATTTGTAAGTGCAGTATATGCCTTTCTTACAGTTCTATTTTAGTATTGTACAAACGAATCTCAGACATAGTTTTACAATAAAGAATCGTGTTTCAAAAACTGTTCGGTAATTCAGTGAAGCTGATTATTACGATGTAGAATGGTTTAAATTAAATCGCACGAGAGAACCTCAGCATGCCACCTGCTTGCACAGTCTTCGGCGTATGACTGTGAACGGTCCAAGCAGTTATTCTATTTTGGTACAGAACATTGGTGATATGTAGCTCACTCAAAAATACTCCCTTCACCCCCTGTCTCTTAGAGCCTACCAATAAGAAGCCAGTCTCACCTGCGCTGTTCCTGTGATGATCATAGAACCCCCGGATGCGCCAGCAAGCATTCTTACATCGCCATTCGAATCCGTCACTATAGTCGGGCACATGGAGGACATGGGTCGCTTTCCCGGTGCTACGTAATTAGCAGGCGTCGCTGGGAAACCATAGATGTTGCTTGTTCCGGGCACAGAGAAATCGTCCATTTCGTTATTGTAGAGGATGCCAAGAGTCGGCGAGCGGACAAAAGCGCCGAAACTGATGACAGAATCACAAAAGAATATTAACTCACGCTCCACCAAAACACTCATTCGGCGGAAATTGTGGAAATAAATATTTGACAAGATGAAAAGGCTATCGGTTAAAAGTTACGAGAACACAAACAGACAAGAAAACAAACAGAACAGCCGAAACAAAGGACACCGATCTCACTAACACGAGTTGAACAGAGCATACTGGGGTGATTAGTTATTTAACCAAGTCGAAAGGTTTGGACAAAAATCCGACTAACCTCCAGTTAATAGTGTCAGTCGCCGCCACGGCATCTCCATTTGCCGCCAAGATAGACACATGTGACGTACCGAAGTTGCTGACACCATAGTAACCGCCATAGTAACTGGAGTTGAAAGTAGCATCCAGGACTATCTTATTGGTCCTTATGCGGTCGGCGACTGTGTGGTTCAACAGCTCCCCCAAAACCTAACAACAAATCAAACGATAGAGGGGATGTATAAGATCTCGTGAATACTGTAAAGTACATTGAAAGTTCCACTATTTGAACGTAAACAGAGTTATTATGGCTACTTGAATATATCGACTGCTGAAAGTAGCCAGCAATAATATCAGATTCGGAGAAAATCTGAAAAATGTGCATAGTTTCAATGAAGAATGCAATCTGAAATGATATCGGATTATGTGAAATATCACGTAAGGTGGAATCCGATTTAACCCTTGTCCTGCTCATGAAACTAGTTAAATGAAGACTGTAAGTTGCTTCATCCATTGCTGATTGGTTGATCTCCAGGGACTAACTATCTGATTTCAAATCAGTGATTTGTTATATGTTGCTACTTTTGACTTGTTTCGAAAACGTGTATAAACGTCAATAGCAGGGCAAGGGTTAAAACATTCCACTATGAAAATTGAACATGTGTACGGTATATCTTTCTAGTCGTATATCATGTTCGATCCTGATTCAACTGACTCACCCTTGTCATATTTTCTTTAGGCATGAAATCGGGATCAGCTAACAGGGCGCGTCTGGCGTAGGCCCATTTGTAAGCCTCGACGAATTTGTGAAAGGTCTCTGCCTTCTTCGCATCAGTTGAAAGGTCGTCTAACTTGAAATTGTAGCCTGCGGGTTGAAGAAGAGTCGCATGTTGATGAATATGGGTACGCAGGGACGGGGGTAGAAGTTATCTGAGAAAGTCAGATCTACAGTATACATGCAATGAAACACGCTCTCCTGGGAAAATAGCGACGTTTTCACAAAATGTAGTCGAATTCAGTTAATTTAATATCAATGATATCATAGGGAAGTCAGTTATCTCTTCACATGAAATGATGGAATGCGATGAAGGCCAGTCTTGGTCAGAATGGGATTGTCGAAATTGTCATTGTTATACAGAACTGTATCTTCAACTTTGAAGATGATCTCTTGACACAGGTGGTCCCCAAAATAAATTGGAACGTTGCATAGTTTGAGATCCTAACCCCGCGAACAACAACTTGTAGTTCTCAACGAAGAGACATGTTCAAGATATGCGTTTGTGCTCAGACAGACAGACCCTATTGCATGCGCATTACAGTCAAACATATACAGTATTAGCGGCCACCTCTATAGAGCAGCCATCTGAGTACGAAGGTCACTCTTCATAACCCCAAAATGACATTTCTATAGAAATCAATCTGGATAGAAATGGCACCTGTCTATAACTTAGGTCATTTTCCTCAGGTCCCAGAGGTGACCGTTAAAGACAGGTTTCACTGTAAACGCATTCTTATAATGACTTTACCTCGTAGAATGTTCAATATCATGATGAGAACTGCGCCACTTGATGGTGGTGGCATGGCGTTGATGGTCAACCCTTGAAGATCGCTCTTCAAGACGTCACGCTCTACGACAGTGTAATTTTTCATGTCGTCCAAAGTCAGGACACCATTTGCAGCAATTACGTCGTTGACGATTTGCTGAGCCATCGTCCCACTGTAAAAGCTATCTGGGTCCCTGCCGATTTCTCTCAGCGTCTCGGCTAATTCTGGATTTTTCAGAATGTCACCCGTTTTGAGATATTCGCCGTTCTTCATCAGCAGATTCCTTAAAATAGACACGATGGTATGACAATCAAACGCTAACACGAACAGACGATCACGCAACGAAGATTAATGCTGCTAATGCAATCAGTATACAAGGAAATCTTACGTCATCTAATTTGCGAGTGACAAATTATAAAGTTCACAGTAGAAATGCATAATTAGTCTAATTACAATAGAAAAATAACTGTACGCATAATTGTACTGTAGGATCAAATTTTCATCTAAGAAAACAGCACATTCCAGCCGTAAAGCAGAAACGATAAAGAAAGATGGTCACTTACTTCATTCCCTGATTGCTCAAGATCAGATGTTTGGTTTTAAGGATAGCCTCGCCGACGGGTGGAGGGATAGCAAATCCCTCTTCTGCTAGCTTCGCCGATGGTTCCAGAAGGTCTGCCCAAGGAAGTTTGCCATATCGTTTGTGGACGGTCTGCATTCCTTTGACTTCCCCTGGTACTGCCACAGCCAAACCGCCTATATCACAAATCACCGCTAGTCAAAATAGCAACGAAGTAGAACCAACAACTACAACGCCGGCGTTGAGTAGAAAAATAAGATAAAGAAGCGCCTACTGAATAAATTACACTGACACAGGCGCCATTAAAATAGTATAGGAGGGAAACGTAAATTTAAAATTTAGTGTAAGATAAAGTACACATTTGATTGTTTTACCTGGCATTACTTCCTTATCTAGGAAAAATGTGTATGTATCTAACAAATCATTACAATGTTATACTGTCATGTATGTAGAGCCACTGTAAACGCGCTCGTAGCTCATTTTGGTTACGATTCAAAATAATGACATTTACACGCATACGCACACATACATCGGCAGTTAACATCTGGGGCTTGGGCAGGGGTCAAGGGGCGGAGCCTCAGAGCTGTTGTCCTTTTTGCGCATCATCAATGTTGCAGTTATTGCACGATAAAACAGCGTCATTTTAGCATGCACTATATAACATATCATACTTTGGGGGCAATATCTTGCTCAAATACAGAACATGATCTTTCGTGACATTTCACTTGACACACCAAGTCTTGTGGATGTGAATATAGTTTCCACAAATCTCAAGAGTGAAGATTAGCAAAAGTACGAGACACGCGATTGTACCAAATTACTAACAAACCTCGACTTGATGCAGAGACTATACAGTACATTATATAGCTGCTTAATCGCCGCAATAATAAGGAATTGATATTTTTCATGATCTTACCAAATCGGGACAAGTTAGAATTCTTTGCGAACATATCTTTTGACGATGCAGCTGGTGCTGTTTCTCGATAATCGAATGCTTTGGCTGTCCTATTCATGTATACCACCATGAAGCCCCCTCCGCCGATGCCAGTTGAATGCACATTGACAACACCAACGCAAAACAAACAGGCAATCGCTGCATCTACGGCACTGCCATTACGCATCAAGATATCCTTGCCAATCTCTGAACAGCGTGGGTTGTCAGTGGCAACAGCAGCGTGTTGGTATTGCTCCGCTTTGTTCGATTGGACGCCTGGAGACGAGTCACTATCACCGTCTCCTTTACTGGCGAATACAATGGCGATTATTATTGCTATGACGACCACTAGTGCCAAGGCTCCGATCAATATCAATTTGGTCCTTTGCGATCTGCAATGAAAAACATCAGAAACACGACGTGATCAATAGATTATAAATTTTCTCCATGGAAGTATGAAGTCTGTGAGGTGCGTGCCTTATGGCTTTCATTTCCGCGCAGCATCCCCGAATACCGGCAGTTGAAATATCTAGAAATGATTCGTAATGGTAGATGTGATCCCGATCATGCTAGCGTTATGGTTAGTTTTAAGGTGCAGCGAATTTGCTGCACAGCATGTTGGAGATAAATTTAACAGTGCAAATAAATCAAGTATGTCGCATTAAACGTTTTGCCCGCTATTTTTCCCATTAAATTAATTATAAAGTTTAGGAGATCTTTGATTTAATTGTACGAAGGTAGAAAAGACTCGCATGCTTCCCTTATCGAGTTTGGCTGGACACGCCTCTGACGTCAAACCGCTGTGTGCATATCACCCGATTCTCACTTGTGATCTATTTAAACCATCGCTATCACAGTGTAGGACTGTAGGCCTACATTCACAGTAATTATTCGCAATCATGACTTCGCCAGATTTCCCTAACTGGAACAATGAAAGACATCGAGACACACTCTAGCAGCCATAGCAACAGGATCCGTCATAACTTTACGAATTACATTCCTACTGCAATGGTCGCATAATTCCGCGCCGCTGCCTCTGAGCTATGAAAATGCTCAGTAATTCAATTTGCTTGTGGGAAAGTATTCGGAGACCAAGGAGATTTGATTTGCTGAATCTTTGGACAAACATCTCTTGTTGAGAATCGGACGACTCTCAAGTGGACGCGGCCATCAACATGTTAACACAACTGATCAAATCTTTGAGGGTGTCCCAGAAAGCGCGCTTTGATCCTATTTTGCATTGCATTGAATATTATGGCATTACTGAAATAAGTATTTACTAATTACGTTTATATAGATCAGGGGAAACACCAGTGGGGGCATATGTAAATCCTCTCTCTGGTCAGCAAGCCCTGACATAAACTAGGATGCGCCTCGTGCTAAATACTTGTCCTACCCCTTTGGATTTACCCTGAGTAGGCTGCACCACATTAATTAGCAAAAAAGTGGACAATTGCAGCCATCTCAGATTGAAATTCACATCAAAAAGAGGTAATTGGAAATCAAGCGTCAAGTTTTGAAAGAGTTGCAATCGGATTGAATTCGGCGAGATCCAAAGATACCCCAACTCATGTAAACAAAAGAATCTGGTCTGAACATCGCTTCTAGCATTTTACACCCTTTCTTGCAGAGTAACGCTCGTTGGTTGCGTTGTCAAGGACACTAAACATGCGCAGTAACAATTTCCCGCAACTCGAGAGCTGTCCGATCCCGTGGTCCGATCCTGATTTCAAACAATCAATAATAGAGGGCCTGGCGAGAGCCACTCACAGTTGTCATGACAACGCGTCCAACATGACGGGGTAACATTTGTCCAACGCCTGACCGTACAGTAACAAGTCACTCGGTGACACTCTTTGTGTTGGTAAAACACAAAGGGATACTTGGCTTTGGTCGATTAGTAAGGATTAGAAATGACACAGTACGACGCAAGGCAACTTACCGACGTGAATGTATTTGTAGCTTTGGACAAACCGCTTCTCTAACAAACGATAGATTGCGGTCGAACGAGGACATTTGGGATGGCTGTACATTACATAAATACGCTTGCCCTTCAGATTACGATGGGGATTTCGTAGGGGGAATAACAAACACACCGGACGTGCCTGAGTGAACATGGGCAATCACATAATCAGTTCGGTTTTAAGCGGTTCGCCGGATTACGCCCAGATGACTGCCCCGCACGTCTTCAATCAATCTTGTTCAATGTTATGCACAGGACAACGGCGGTGTCCAAGGGCGAGCGGGATGTTGCGATCGAATTGATAAAAACAAAACCATTTCAACAAGCCCCTGCTGGAGGTTGTCACAAAAATAAAATAATTTAAAAATGCCGCCGTTTAATGAAAGCCGATAAACTCCTGTGAAATAGGAAACGACATTGAAAGAGCAGTTTCTATTCTGGCGGGGGCCTCATTCTTGCATTACGAGTCAATTGTGCACAGCTGAAAGTGGAGATGTGGATGACAGCACCGCACAATCATCCCAAAACATTGTTGCTTTCTTGACAGGCGTTCCGTGGCTGCAGCACGCCTTCCCAACTACCTCTTTCCCCCAAGCATCTACTTTCCCAACAGAAGCCCTTACAATTCTAATCATTACGCAAATGACAACAGAACTGCTTCTTGATATAACACTGCAACACATATGTTTTCAAAAGTGCAGCGGATTCTGTGGCCTAGAACATCCGGCAACAAATCGAGAAAGCGACGCCTCGCAAATCTTCGCCACAACACATTCTAACGGAAATGTACCCTGTCATTTGGGTTAATAATGAACAGTAATTATGGGATAATCGATAGGAACCAATGACAAAGATCAAGACAGAATAACATCGCTCCAGAGATTCACTCACCCCATGTTTGATAACCACACAGATGCTTCTGGCAGAGGTCAGATCGAGAAATGACATATGAAGAAATGACAAGAGATTGCATTCGCGATGTGTAGTAGCACCAGGGGGTAAACATGGCGAGGACACAATGAGCTCTTCAGGGGGTAGGTCACCGCTATCATATTTCGCGATAGCGGTGACCGTATTTCAACTTGTCTCAACTTTGATGGATCGTTTTATCGACCGTGTGAGAAGCAGCTTGAAATCTAAGCACAGCAAGCATTATATGTTTCTGCGATATCTCTAAAGTGAAATGCTCGTAGGATAAAACCTAACGGCAGACAGGCGTAGTCAACCCTCTGTAGGGTCACAGCTGGGCGATGTTGTGAATGGACAGTGGCCGTCATTAACTTTGACATGTACTTACGAGCTGTCGGCTCCCAATTGCCTAATCATCACTCAGAAAAATAACCACAGACACACCTCAAGACACGGTATACTGGGGTTTGACACATGATTTTATACGTTTCACGAGTTATATCACGCAATTCAGGGGTTGACATGATTTTACCGTAATGTAACGTGGACTTCTTTCTGCCTTCAACATGCAGTGTCTAAATGAGAATACTCTCACAATCTGACTAAGGACGGCCGTGCAGCCATTCGAATAAGAAGGGCGCCGGGCGCGAGAAAATGTAGCAAGGCAGACCGTGCGTGACGTGTTTGTTCTAACGCCCACGTCAAAGGCCAACGTCCTTGAAATAGGTGTGTCCCGTCAATCACTGAAGAGTTTTGAATGACGGCTGTCAATCAACATTAGCAAATAGAATCAATAGAATAACCGTTATATCATTGGGAATGTCCACTGTTGTTACAGTGGCTGATATCGAGAAGCCATATCGAGGAACAGGGACTGCGAGAACCAGGACTAAAGCTGCTTTCTGAAGGACATGGTCCCTATCAGCTAGAGTTTCGAGAATTCGAGGCAGGAGTCAATTCCCTCCAAATTGTTTGACTTATTTCCTTCCTCGATCTTCAAAACTCACATCGTTTGACTGTACTCTTTGTACTGTAGCATCATATGGGAGTCTACATTCATCAAATTGCTATAAAAACCTGGCCCTTTCGAAGTTTCGTATGTTGTTGATTGCCTCACCTGTCCCCTATCGTTGATCATACAGGGAGAAGTATGGACACTTGAATAGCGATTGAGACTGACAGAAGCAGCATGATGGTCATTGGAAACTACTGAGCAGCTGTGTCGCAATTATTTTGAAATTAGAAGCTGTCAAATTCGATAATCGTGGCTCAATGTTCTCATCTATGTGGTTATAACAGTTTGTTATTATTTTTCGTATTAATTAGGTGAACTGAGGTTTAAGACGGTCGAAACCTGAAATGAACTGGAATTCATTCTCGCCAGGGTGTTGGCAGTTTGGAAACTTGAGCCTGTCAGCAAACATACTGCCATGCCATATAATTTCTTTATCTTTGATCCGATTGCTTTTTTGTTCCTGCCGTCCGAGTATGACCCACCCTCGTAGGCATAGGGCCTCCGTCCGATTTCTCTCTAGTCTGTAGTGTCTTAATTGTCTATACAGTGAAACTTGTCTATAATGGTCACGTTTGGGACCTGAGGAAAATGACCTTTATAGACAGGTGGCCTTTCTGTCCAGGTTGATTTCTAAAGAATGTGTCATTTTGTAGTTATAAAGAGTGGCCTTTACAGGCAGGTGGCTGCTCTATAGAGGTGACCGCTAATACAGGTTTGACTGTACGCTGGTAACTACTGTATAAATACCTTCCGTTGAATTTAGAGTGTCATGGAGGCTATAAAAATCGATTGCAATGTTGCAGGTTCTCATTAGTGAAATCTAAACCGGTTACGATCGTCCCAATGCAAACTGATCAGAGGACATAGCATAAAGTACTACGACAATCAGTGGAATAATTGTTACCACGAGTAGGTAGATGGCTACGGAATGATGTTAGCAGTTCATAGAGATCATACAGAGTGAAATATTACAAATTATTTCGTCTTAACGCAAACATAAGGCACACAGTCTGCAGATGGATCGACGGTAGACTGTAGACTAGAACGGGGATATGATAACATTTAACAACACATTTGCCCGTAAAGACGACGCGACATTGGTTGCTAATAACATCCATCTGAACGCGGTTTACTCAACCATCACATAGATCGGAATCATCTGCAACAAAAATCATAGAATGCCACCGAACAAACCACACTCTCGTTGTTCACAACCCGAGTGGAACTTATCATATGTACTGCGCGGTAGAGATCTCCGCCGCGCAAATCTAGCCTGCCGAATCCGCAGCCGCACGGGTTCTGAGAATTGAGCTCAGCTGCAGACATTTTCATCAGAGAAACAGGCTCTGTCCGCTCAATCCTTCATGTCAAAACTTACGGTTATCCCAGCTGATAACCGCGGCTGGACTGCACACTTAGTCGCATCAATGAGAGGCCAAACGCGCAAAATATTTAAAAATTTTCTCCGCCACGCAAAATACAAAGATTCCAGTCTGGGTTCACAATCTTTTCATGTGAAGTAAAACCAAATTCAACGCCACAGTGCATGACATAATTATATTGCATGGCCAAGAACTCAAACGCACACAAACACCATTCGTAAAATCACATGTTTAAAGACGGGTATGACTTGTGAACAAAGCTACTTAAATTCAAAACCTGTCATTGGTACGAATTTCATTGCAGTACAATACAAGATAATTCTTCAGGAAGATTGTTTACGACCATCAAACTTGATCTTAGGAGAAAAGAATCCTTTTACAACCTATTCACAAAGTTATCATCAAGTTCAAACAAAGCTGCATAAGAACGAATGTGAGAACAGCCTGAGCGGAGACAAATTACCAAGTAATCCCATTCTAAATTAATTAATGATAAATACCATCTTCTGGAAAAGGCATGCAAGATGATAGAAACATAGTTTAACCAGACAGGATCATTGCAATTATTACGTTTTTATTTTCCTATTCGTCGTCTCCTGCGGCGTCTGAAGAAAGACACGTGCTGATGATGCCGTCTTCTTCGTCTTCGTCTGCCCCACCAGCTAACTGGCACTGGATTAGCGTCACCTGAAGTACAATACAAGCAAGCAATGATCGAGAAACGCAACAAGAGGATAGAGCTATATATACTATAATTACGTCAATCCGTGGCCTACGTCAGCCGTTGTATGCATGCGCAGCTTGTATCATCGTACTCGTGTCCCATGCCCTCCAAAATAACTAGAAAGCAGGAGACATAGCATAGCCTCTGTATCTGGTCGAGTATTGTTGAGCTTCGGCTGCACAAATTGAACCCTTAGACATGAAGTGATGATGAAGTACAAACGCTAAATGATTGGGCAATAACTACAGAAAATCTTGAAAATGTTCATTCAACATCTATCTCAGCTAATTTAATATCATGTGTATCGCAAATGTTTGTTACAGTACATGATAGCAAACACGTTGTTTCGGCATTGTATTGTTAGATCAAGTCAACATATTTTATTGTTTACCAGTTCCATCGCACAATCAATCGTGGAAAGAAGTTGATAGTAGTTTGGCAAACGACCGTAACAACTAAACATAACTATTATGTTTAACAAACGGAGGATCATCTGGCTCAGATATGAAACGCTGAGCTGTGTTCAGTATACTGTACTTCTTTTAAAGTTGTGAAATCCGCAAACGTTGAAGCAAGATGCTTAAAACATTTATTTTACACTGAAATAGAAGTCAGTCCCAATGATGGCCTTTACTCTCATAAAGTGACAAGCGATAGTTTGATAAGGGTTAAATGCGTTCAGTGGCGGCGGAACGATTTCAAAGTTGAAGGGGTTCAAGAATTTGTGCAGCGAACCCTTTTTGAGCTCTCTTACGTAAAAAATGAACATCACATTTCAGCGTAGGCTAGACAATAGAGATCCCTTACAGAGTTACAGTAAGCTATCCATCCTTTATCCATATATATTTGGTTACTAATCAATCATAGCTTAAAATTCATAACAATTAACGCAATAACATAAGGCAGCCACCTTCATTGCTGCACTGCACTCCAGATAGACAACAGAAACATGCAAGCGAAACGCAAGGCAATTCAGATTTGAAAAACACGTAAATCATTATTCATCAATAAGCACAAGCATTCGTAACTAACATTTATGAAGATGCTGAATATTGATATGGATGTTACTGGCTCTGTGTTAGTTCTCCAGTTTGTTCTTCGAAACAGAGGTTGCCTTTCCCCCACTCTCTGAAAAGCTCAAAGTCTCTGAAAACCATGCTGTCATATACTTCACCAACTCTGTTCTTGTGAATAAAGCCAGATTATAGCAGAATTTTTATTGCAGACGTCTCCCTGGCACATGCGATACTTCCAGCGTTATTTCAGCATTAGCAAGTTGCAGCGATCTGAATGAACATTCAAGTTATCAGCGATCGAGAGACTCGTGGAGTCGTGGTAGAGCAGACTCGTTTCCTTGCTTATTAAGTATCGTCTGGGAAACGTGTCTGGGAACACAATATTGCAGTCGTGGTCATGGACCTGTTTGCCACGGAAGGGATTGCGATGATGAGCTCGAAGCCATGAACATTGCGGCAACATTGTCAGGCGAGAAAAAGACTACTTTCATGTATAGCTCTTAAACTGATTCTATATACATTGTAGAAAGCACATTCATTCAGCAGCAAAGACCTCATCAAGATATGCTTCGACAGATCAGCTTTATCGTCCAAATTACCATTTCCAGCAATGACGATGTACTTTCCAATCGATTTCATGTTTGATCAGTAAAATAGGAATATACTGCATAATTTCCTGACACCAGACATTGCATAAGATAGTTGCTGCATTCACAAGCTCATATGAATAATACATCGTATCACAGCAGTCCAGGCATAAGACAAAAGAAGGAGGAGTTGATAGTACCGCTGACCCCTCCAGTGAAAATGTTGGGGGGGGGTCGTGCCCCCTGTCCCGTCGGATCCGCCGCGCCTGAATGCGTTGCACGAGATGTCAGGGGCCGTTCAAGATAAAACGCAAACCTGGTTGGAGCGAGCCTGTCTCACAGTAGTTCAACCTGCAGGTGGAATTGGCCAAGTGCAGTGCTGATGAAGTTTGGGATTTAAGCTACTACAGTCACGTGTTTTTGAGCTGAAATCGACGATTTTGACAGCTAAGAGCAATCTCTGAAATCGATCATCATAAAAAGAGTACGGTTGACTGCATATCAAAGAACAATAATTTAGTGATGTCATCCCATGGGGCAGAGGTCAATTAGCATGAATCCCAAAACGCATTGAGACTGCACTTGGTCAATTGACAGTTTGAACGAATCCGTGTTTATGTTTTCAGCATGAAATCATTTGCTCGTCCTATCTTTTGTCGGTCTGTGACTCTGTGCGTGTAAATTAGTAAATATGTTCCTTTGAGACCAGACCCCAGCTGGAAGGACAACCCCTTCGAGAATTGCCTTCTGCGGGAGTCCCCCAATCGACTTTTGCTGAATCTGCCTCTGAGCTTGTATAGTCTCGTTTGTTATGGAGTCTGATGTTACCATGATGCTACCGCAACAAGCTCACCTTCAACAAGCTGTTCTTCAAAGTCATGCATCTCGTCGTCGATATCTTCGCTTGCGTCTGCTTCATCTACAAATCAATGATGGAATTGAAGGAAACGTAAATAAAAAATGGAAAATATAAAATGTATAAAAGAATCAGCGTTAATGCTGATTTAGCATCACAGAATGGCAAAGGTAGCGAATCTAACATTCTGTAAATCCTCTCTCCAATCTGCTTAGTGGGNGTTTTCTAGCTTGTGTCAAGTTACACAAATAGTTTATAGGGGGTGCTTCCATAAAATTTGAAGAGGAATAACAGATCGTGTTTCCAGCTTGAGCTAGACAGAAAATAATACAAAACTAACCATCAATGTTCGNCTTAATATCACGACCCGCTTATTATCACGATTTTTGACTGGAAAATCATAGTGATATTAACGAGGTTTCACTGTACTCCATAACGCGTACGAACAGAGCATCATCGTTCGCAACGAATCTATTCTTCGTATTCTATCGCTGATTCTTCACAGGACAGGGTGAAAAAGACGGTGCAGGAGCAAGTTGCAAACTATAGATATTCAAGAGTATAACTACATTGTCCTGTGTTGTACCCATAACACTAATTGCACTATTAGTTTTTACTGATTTGCACAATGCCAAGAAAGCAGCAGAATAACAGATCGTGTTTCCAGCTTGAGCTAGACAGAAAATAATACAAAACTAACCATCAATGTTCGCTGCCAAACTCAGGACCACCAACGTGAAGACAACTATAAATAAGAGAGCCGCCTTCATGATTTGTAAACTCCAAGGGAAATAGGCAAATTCAATGTTTCCTCTATATAAACTTGGTGGCAGGAGTCTCTGCTGAAGATGTTAGGTCTTTAGGTGAGTAACGAGCTTTTTTCTGCGATGCAAAGTCATTCGTGCATGCACATATTCCTCAACTTCCTTGTTGGAGCATGCCTTTTGTATCTCGTGGATTGAGTTTCTATAGACTTAGCTAAATGCCTTATGTAAAGCTATCTCTTATCCTCTGCGATTCTTATCGGAGTCATAAACAATTGCATTTAGAGATTCTGACCTGCTTTGAAATCATGCCATGTGTCGACAAACAGAAACTATGAAGCGTTAGCAACGAATCAAAAAAAAGAAAAAGCAACATAAGGATCAACCATCATTTCGATGCTTTAGAGGAACGAAAACGAAAGAGTACAGCAAGGCTATTCACAGGACAGAAATTAACACATGTGTAGGGCTCAGAACTTTGCAATCCACGTCCGCCAAAGAGAGGGATCTTATCATTAGCCACGGCGCCGCATTCGACGACGACGGAACATAGACGAATGTCCGCCACCGCTGTTACGCGACCACCACGCTTTAGGATCCTCGTCATCTGAAGCGAAAAAAAGAAGTATTGTGTGTTTATTCCCCTGTGATGTTTCTATCTATCTAGCTAGCTAGCAATAGTATTGTAAAATAATATTTATTCATTTACTTTATTTTTTCAAGATTTTTTAGTTAGCGCTTTAGAATATTTATCGTTCAAGCGATTTACAGTGGCGTAGATAGCGGTCCTGCTTGTCCTGCTGAGCAGGACCAAATGAAATTCAGTCGAAATTTGTATTTTCAATAAATGAGATAATGATCATATTCAAAATCGTAAAGGTAAATTTATCCTGCCTTCAATGACTTGAAATTAGGTCATTTTTGCCTTTCGGAGACCTTACGAGGTCACTCCTAGTGACTATTGGTTCAATGAAGTCACTAAATTGCCGCAGTCCTGCTCGTTTCAGTGACGTGACTTCTGCTGCGCGTTGATTGGTTGAGTCGGGTCTTGCACTTTTGTTTCGGCAGTCAATTCAGCGGTTATAACAAAACCATGACAAAACCGAGGCAACAACCAAAGCATAATCTCATCACAAACCATTATCTGCGTTCGTCAGTCCATCTTGAAGATAATCCTCAAACTCGTCGACTGAAATATCATTAAAACACGATTCATTGGAATGAATAAATATAAAGCTACCATTACTTAATTGCTGAAAGTGAACCCAGGTAATGGAAAGGAGGTCTACTGTACCTATAATTATATAAATAAACACCACAAACCAAATCATCAATAATAAATCAATAATGATTTGATCAACATATCATAATTATTTTACTGTAGTATAAATCTCAATGCAACAAGGCAGAGCTATTGGCTATAGTTCGAGGCAGAGATAGCAAAATAAGACGTTTAGATAGGCCAGGTAACACAGGCAAGTTATTCATCGTGTGATAATCACTGTCTGAAGATCTCCAAAGCGTGAAGCTTGAAGTCAAAGTAAACGAAATGTGTCGTATCCGACTCCAATGCAACTTATATACAAATCGATATTACCGAAGGTGGTAGATAACTTCCTTGAATGGATCATGCTCTAATTAGCTTGACATTAATTATCATAGTTTTCATTTTGTCATGGTTAATTGCAAATTTGCAATAAAGGAATGAAAGTCTTTTAATTAAGTCTGTACTGCTTCAGTTATCAATTACTGTAAACTCACGTACATTCGGATGGGAGTTCGCGATCTTCAATTTCATCACTGAAAACATCATCATCTGTAATGACACATCATTTATTATGATAATTAGTCAGCAGATGCAAAGAAATGATAATAGAAATAAAACTATGTCCGTTAACATTTATAAAAAGTTAATTGTTCTAGTTGATATTGCCTTGACGATCTAATTCAACTCCATCACAGAAGAAAATAATGAATAACAACATAATTTATTGACTAATAAGCCCCATAACGTATAGAACCTCCAGTCACCTATCCAGCTATGCTTGCTATTCGTTTTTATTGTTGCACACTTTCTAGCAAGGGATGGTGGCCCCCTCCCGTGTAGGGCGTTTCCAGAAGGGCAGCGTAACCAGTAGCCTGCTTGCAGACGAACTATTTTTTTGTACTATTTCAACGAGAGAGAAAAAATAGTTCGTCTGCACGCAGGCTACGTAACAAACAGCGAAGGAGGGGGGACTTACGAAAGTCTATACGTCCTGAACCTTTTCTTCTCCCTCAATTCTCGAAATCGACGACACTAGTAGAATTTCACGTCGTTTGACTGTAATCTTTGCACAGCATTCATTTTACAAAGCTGCTTAAACATCAAGCAACCGTCGACGATGCAAGTTGTCGAGAACGCAAGTTGAATATGTAGCTCAGTAAAAACGCTTCACGCAATATTGGTGGGTCTGAAGTAGGTTCTCCCTGGGGTGGGCCCCCCTCCCCCTCCCTCTTCTCAATCGACTGCATGGATCACTATGTTGTAGTATTGAATTTTAATCTGTACTCATGAGCTCAGATTATTTCTTCTTTTCTTACGTCTCCTTAGTATACATTAAACATTATTGCCAAACTAAATCTGACTTGCGAGCAAATGGTGTTTGCTGAAAAATAAGGCAAAATAAATACCTTCAATGCTTTCTGTATAGCTCTTGCCGATATTCTGCAAGAATATTGCATTCTCCTTATAAAAACGAGCGGTAGCTCAAATCGCACTCGTGAGAAAAGATGACGGATCGCCTCCAGAGTTGTTTATTTTGTATTTTTATACCATTACAAAATGACTAGTTGAATAAGTACTCTCTGTTTGCCTTTTTGCGGCTCAGTGGCCAAGCGGGTCCATGATAAATAATAATATTTATGAATTAGAAAGTTGAACAATTAGTTGAACGAAGCACACTATCGCATGCTTGATGGCAAAAAGGAACGCCTACCATTTCTACTGCATGCAGCAATCGTCAGGCAACTGAAAAGAAGCATCGCTATAAGTTGAAGCTTCATCTTGATCTTCAGGAGTTCAGGGTCACCACGCTCCAATGAAATCGTCGTTTGAAAGCACTGTTGTAACAAGCTCACTCAGGAATTGTCAGGCAAGCAAACACTGAACGGTGATTTCTGTTGAGAAGTGACACGGAAGCTTCGCCGCTTTTGTCATTCGCACGGACAAAGGATCACCAGCTGGAAATTTTTACCGAATCGTTGATAACCACAGGGGCCAGCCGCGACGCTTCCGAAATGCAGTGGCCCGAGTTGTGCCTACGATGCTGCAAATGGTATCCCAGCAGACCGCTGCCACCGCAACACCATCAGCCGCATCTCAGAAGTTGCAACATATTTTACTGTCGTCCCACATGTTATGGGGGCGTGGATGATAACTTTCGTTCCCCAGGTGCAAAGTGGCTGCCGCTGCATTACCATCACGATTTGGGGCAAAACCAACTGCTCGCAACTGATCCTTCTCATCAACACAAAAACAAACCTTTTTTTCAATTCTGTCTAGAGCATTCTTCCTTTTACTAAATACCACGTCGCTTAAATCCATGCTGGCCACAATTCTAATGCTGATAGCCCAGCGTAACAGGATAGCCTCGAATAATACAACGAGGAAGCCCCGTCTATAACCATTAATTTAATTTACTATTTACAATTCCCACAAGATAATAAATGACAGACATGCACGGATGCCCTCAAATCTAAAATATAATTGCTTGAGTTTTATCCGAAAGGAGCGTGTTGTGTATTGATTCAACCAATGTCAAAATGTTTTACGAATTTTCAATCGATTGATTCTTGTGTTGGCTTTTCTACGAATATGAAATTCGCTGCTATACTGCGATCAGCGATGGAAATAGGTCGGACAATGATTCACTCCATGCGACATCGTTCAACGTTTGAT
Organism: Calvadosia cruxmelitensis; assembly: GCA_900245855.1. Classification (NCBI taxonomy): domain Eukaryota; kingdom Metazoa; phylum Cnidaria; class Staurozoa; order Stauromedusae; family Kishinouyeidae; genus Calvadosia; species Calvadosia cruxmelitensis. The sequence goes on along the minus strand of OFHS01002858.1, from coordinate 441 downwards.
TGCTCTTTGACAGAATTGATTCATTGAATTGATAGTCGCTTAGCAACACTTCAGCCTCGGGCTCGAGCCCCACCATGCCTCCAAGATCTCCGCAGATTGACAGTAAGTCATCAATCTCTTCTCCAGAAATGCTCGCTGGCGGGGAAGGGATGCCGTCTGCAGCCGTAAATTGTTCGTCAGAAGCACAGCTGTCTGAATCAAGTTCTTCGAGTTTGATGTCTTCGGGGGCGATAGGGAGATGCCCCGGGGAAGACCCCACATTGGGATCTTCGAACTCGGACAGAAGGTCGATGACGTCAGACTAAAACGAAACCGAAAGGAAATTAAAACAAACGAAGATCAGCAACAACAAAAGTATTATAGTAAATTGGCAGCCACTCAACTGGGCTTATTGTCAATCACAACAAAAGCCAAAACACAAAAAATCTCGTATGCCGTCAT
>OFHS01002857.1:0-19138 GCA_900245855.1 Calvadosia cruxmelitensis | reverse complement strand
ATAATAATAATAATAATAATAATATTAAGGATAACTACAGGGACTGACTTTTAGTTATTATGATTGACACGCGGAAACAATAATACAATAGAGAGAGGACTGGGAACTAATTTGTGTCACATGAAATTGAGACTAAGAATAAGGCGAGGCTATAGAAATAAATTGCTAATACTGTAACTGCTATGAGATTGCACGAGGCATTGAGAATTAATCAAAGTAAGTAGCAGAGGCCGCATCAAAATATCGACTTAAGACAACGTCTTGGATAACGATGATTTTGATGTTTGGTATCAGGTGAGATAATCTAGATTTGCAACGTGTGTCCAGAAATCCCGCATTGATAAAAATGTGTAAAAAATCTTGAGTTCGCGTGTGGTCCTATTGATCTCTGGAACTTAATCCCAGCGTGGTGGTTGCAGGTATTGCTACCTACTGACTCAACCAAGCATTCTCATCGTTGTTACCATAGCGACAAGCCACACCCCTTTCTTCCTCAGTCACAGCCAAATAACCTTATACGCCTTGTGACATGTTTTTCTTTTAGTTCTTATGCAAAAGCAAAATGTTGTTCACGCAACGAGGATGTTTTTTCTTTCATGAAAGCATCTTTGTTTGTTGACCTTCTTACGTCGTTTTTCATTTCCCACAGACCATGATGTTATAGACACACAGTTCAGCGACTGTCTTACTCTTTCCCCACCTGCTAAGTCCTTCTACTAACTGGACTGTCATGTTTCATGCGTCACGCATCGTTGCGCTAATCCCATGGTGCTTTGAGTGAATCCCGGAAAGAGGAGTTGAGCTGTCGTTGATTTCGAACGGGGCTGTCGCTTTCTTTCCACGTCCACTTCGTCCCGCCTTCTTCGTTGTGACCGCGTGTAAACCTCCCGCCCTGTCTTTCCGTATCTTGCTGGTGACATCTAAATTGTCGCGTCTCCTTAAACGATCCTTTGACGTGGTATAGAAATCACCTTAACAAATGCGATTCTATTGCCTTATCGCATTTCTAACGATGTTTGTCTGACATGTTCTATTCTGGAGACAATCATCCACGTCTTTGCACGGCTAGCTGACGAAGCAACATCAATGGGTTGACTTAATCCAGTTTGGCGCCTCGTTGACGAAAGATCAGCCATGTAATCTGTGACTTTCAAGTTTTGGCTTCTCGCTTGAGTTATGAAACGTGTATCGTGAACATAGTAAGTCATTATCAGTGAGGGATATTTGACATTCCTGTGAAAGTAACATTTGCTAGTGCGCGAAATCAACAGGTGAAGGCAATACACGACACATCGGGGTGATATTAGTACACGCGACATGATTTGATTACATCAAATCAACGTAAAGTGAAATTTAACTTCGTCGTAATATCATCTTGGGGTTGGACAATGGCAAGATAAAATCGACCACATCTTTTGTTCGATCAGCTGATGAAGTTGATACAGACGATTAAAATTGAGCTGGTAAATTTCATCGTAGGATCGCATTGGGTCACTTCGTCGTGTGATGGGGTGCGTGACATCGAATTAGTTATTGTTTGTAGCCTTAAGCCTATGCATAGTTTGGTTCGACACTTGACGCATCGATGGTCATTTGTGAGCATCCTTTATGGGGCATAGGAGCAGGAAGCATTGCATTGTTGTGAAGTTTTCAAGTGAAATGTTTGGGGAATATGGGAACATGAGCCAGATTGACATGCGAACAAGGGAACATTGACCATTTTTGTCAAGGGAGCTTGGAAACATAACCCCTCTGAGGGACCTCTAATTTGTCCGACATGTAACGTATCGCTACGATTCGAGAGACTGCTGCTTGAGTTATTGATTTTCATTTATACCGACAACCAGACATCTCTGTCCTTTTGATACTTTGGTCGCCGAATTATCGTACGTGTTGGTCACTTAAAGTTAAAATCACATTTGCTACAGAATTCTCGTTGACGTCATCGTTGTCAAAGCAACGCTGTATTCTGTAGAAGCTTTGGTAACGTCTTGAATTTGTGATTAGTTTCGAATAGGTGAGTCATGATATCATATTTGTAAGAATAGAATGTCAAACCTGTTCTAAACGCCCATCGGAGAAATGAAATAGAACAACACTTCAGGTACTGACTTCCGTGCAGATTATAGATGTCGATATTTGAGAAAGCATTTCAAGAATGGACGTCTTAACACGCGTAGGCCGTCATTTTGCATGGTCGCTGAATACAGGTGGTCGCTCAAACAGATTGGATTATGAAATCACTCTCTACTGTACATCATATGCAGCATTTTTTTATCTTGTTGTATATCGTGAAGTTGTAACGATTAGTCATTAATTGGTGCTATAACAGAGGAGTACAGTATTTACACGATTAGTGCCACACACTGACAGACAATGCGCATGCGTAAAAGTGGGACCCAGTCTCCCTATTGTAGCTCCTGAAGTTCGCGCTTTTGTCTAAAATCGTGCTAAAATGTTCAGTGATTTGGCTTGGGGAAAAGGTGAAGCAACATCAATTCATACTCTTCCGTCTTGTCGTCGATTGCAGTAAATGGCAACATACTGTATGCAGAGCAAACCGCCGACGTTGCGGACAAATTCCATAATGGTGCTTAATGCATGTATCCCCTATTACTGTAGTATTGGACAATAGTCGCTTCGGTAGCCTCGTGTGGGTGTTGACCTCGTGATGTACCTCATATTTTGCTGTGCGTTGGCAATCCATCTCAGAGGGGCTCCGTAAGTCTGTATCGACACAGCTAATCGGATAAGAGAATTGTCATTCGTAAATAATACGTGTGTTCCATACTTCCATCTGGACGACACAATTCAACTTTTAAGCGGCTACTTTCAAGTCGTTCCGTAACAATTCATACAATGCAATTTACCTGTGTTACGCGACCACCTTGGAGATGTCCCATAAGGAGTCAAACAATACGAATTATCTGTACAGGCTGGGTACTACGCGACCACTCGTGTTATTAAGTCACTTTTCACTGGCCTTTTGTACAGCATTGCGTAGTAGATACGATAGAATCCGAACCTTGGCACACTATACACATGCGACTAAAGCTAGATCGTTAAAATCCTTTGGTGATTCTTTGGAACCCGAACCTAATACGTTGCATATAATTATATGATCTCGCTATGTTATTATTGTTTTGACCAGGCAATGGCTTCAGCTTCAAAGATTGCGATCGAAAGTTAAGCGAAAGATCGACACAAAAGCAAGCAAAGGACGTCGAGTCAGGTCTGTCGCTATAGGGCAGTGTGAACACGTTGCTCAGTCCCGTGTAAACGTCATCGCGTGCTCGTATCTAACCACCTGCGTGGCGATTAAATGACTACGCCACTGTTCATCGTAATCGGACTCACTGAAACAGGGGTATCTTATATCCAGTAGGAACTCCAAGCATGTGTTTAAGTCCGTCAATCGGGATAAGCCCTCTTCAACTGAAGAGTATTATTTTAACTTATGCAAAATGAAATCGCATCTGAAGTGCCACTGGATTAATTTGTCTCACGTTTGCTGAATGTAAGTGAATGTAATTCTGTTCTGACGTGTATAATATGGCGTTATGGCTATCCCGCACTGCCTGCATATCTTCGCACGACTTTGGTTGTCCTTCTTTGGATCTTCCGAGGTCTTCTTGTTCGTGAACTAAGGCTAGAACGTAGCCCTGGACTCAAACCTGGATCATTGCAGGAGTATAGTAAGAATTTAGAATGAGTGGCACGAGCAAGGTCGATTTCATTGCAAATTGAGCTTGGCCATCCAGCGCGGAAACGTCGAAAGCGTACGCGGCACATTTTCCGAAGTTGATAATCGATAGTATTAGTCTTTTTAATTTATATTTGTATTTAAATAAAATAATTTCGAGAATAAAGACTTGATATAGGTGAGAATTTAGTCCGAGTCTTGAGACTTGGTCCCGGACCCGGACTACAATTTTCTCCCTGTTCAGGAAGGAATCTCTAGTGGTCCTATTCGTTAAAGCGTAGTCCGGGACGAAAACTGGAGCCTCTTCAGCTTCGTATGCAGACTTCAAAAAATAGTATGAAACTTTAGACTTGTTCCGGGCATGTGCTTTTGTCCCTCTTCGTGAATGAGACGCGATGTCTTGTTTTATTCGGAATGAAAGGAAATTCAAAACTGATTTATACACAGCCGTAAAACATTACTGTTAATATCTTTATTGGAATGTGGCCATTTCATTGTGTTGTTTGTAATTACTGCATCTCGAACGCAACTGTTAATTTACGCAATTGGCTCTTCTTCGTGTTACACAGATACGAGGTCCATTCGAAGCTTGTCAGTTTCATGTCTCCTATTGAAGCTGGAACGATGAGAGATCAAGCAAGGTGAGGCTAAAGATTGTTGACTGGCCATGGAAGAGAAAATAGACTCTGACGAGACGTGGCCGCTAACATACGCTATCGAAGCTCAATTTAACACAGCACACCCAAGCTCCGTGTCATAGCCGAATGACAGGGGCTCTGACTTTGATTCCCGGATTACCAGATCTAAGCCCCGACAGGGACTGCAATTTGAACGATGCGTCGGCATGCGATTGCCCATCGCTTTTTCATACTGCATAGTTAGCTTTAGTGTCGAGGTGGTTCGAATATCAACTTGATTCTTGAGCCTTTTTGAATTTTGCACCCCAGTTAGCTTTTTTTACAAGTTCAATATGTATGTGATGTTTGCTCGAAATGTAATAAAGTAAAGCTGGAAAAAGTTTTTGACAAAGGAGCCAGCTGCCCTCTTGACGAAGGTGGGGAGAGCTCATGAAATTTCGTCTGCGTTTCTCCAAGTTCCCATCTAACAACAACAACAACAACAACAATGAAAAGCTGAAATCGCAATATATTCCAGTAAATAATTTTGTATTGAACTCATTCTGCTATCGCGAATGGAACTCTCTTCCTGACGATGTAGTTCCCACGGACTCTTTCTATATTATTGTAATTCGCAATTTCCTATACTTGGTAATTTTAATTATTATTTATTTCTCTAATTGTATTTTCGGTTGCATTGTTTTTAGGAACGACCTATTCAACTCGCTATTTGGTCGCGACCCAAACAATACAGAATCTTCTACACATGTAGAAATTCGTTGAAGAACTTATCCATGAAGAAAGCGCGACGACTCGTGAACTGAAGTTTTCCAATCATTGAAAGATAGACTAGAGATTTCGACGACATTGAATAATAAGGCAATTTCAGAAAGATATTGCTTGCTCCAACAGCTACGAAATATACATTGTCTACGGTCACAGACTTTCATAGTCTGTCTTTTGAATTTTTGAGTCGTTTACACTAATATTTGTAAACAAAATATTATTCCCCTACTTAAAATCGACTTCTACGTGCCTGGTGTTGTTTCCGTGTGGTGGGGTTTTGGGTTTGTATATTTCTCGAAATTCTCGTGAATTGAAACGTGCTGAGGTATATTTGAAGTATTCAAACTCGTAAATGTTTAAGATTCTCGACTGGGTTTAGTTGCTGGTGGATTTTACCAAGTTTACATTTCTCCATCTAAAAGTTTATTTCATAACTCATGTAATATATGGATTGCCTTTAAAACGAAAACACTATCGTTGTAATTTGTAAATCATAGTTTGTCTAGAAGTCGTTTGAATTGCTCTCGCAGTGGAATAACGTAGGATGTTTGGCTTACAAGAAGTAGTTCCTGAATGAAAACTTTTCACGGCACACCAGGAATTTTACTGAAATAATAGCCATACAGGTTGGCCTACTTGGGCGACTATAAATTGAAACTATTCTTATTGGTTAGATAGTCGACATTCACCTTATAATTCTAGCCCTGCAAATAATTCATGATGAGGTCTAACCACTATAAACGGCCTGAATTTTTTTTACTCTTTTTCTACAAAAATAATCAATTATTTAAAATATGCAGACTACTGACGATAAAATAGATAATACAGTATTTAGAATTGACTTCATTCCAAAACGCTAAAAAAGGTGGCTGAAATTCTGTTTGTCATTGAAATTCACTATTTTCGATAGTGCATTATTATATAGAAACAGTTAATTGAACTCATTTTGTTATTGGAAAATGGATCTTTGTAAAAAAGCATTTTTGGAGTGCTTTCTATTTTTGGAGACATTGCTCGCGATTTCTACAACAAATTTCATAATTTGCTGAAAAAAATCGGCTTAATTATAATGTCTGTTGAGCTTTGATTAGGTGTCATCAAGTAATCGACAGTTATACAATCGTTGTACAAACTAATACCGTATTATTGACACACTTAGATCACTGCAGGAGTTATTTCCTATTTCTGACCACTAGCTTGACAACAAGATCTCTTAAGTCGAGCTGCACGAGCACGAAATGTTTTGACGCAAATTCATGTCATCGCCTCATCGGCAGCGACTAAAACTGAACTGAAGAGATGATTTCATGTTTGAGAATCGCTTCATGTCAACACCTGAGCTTTATAGTTTGAGTTTCTTTCGAAGCATAAGATTTTGAAGCTCATAATAATGGTTCATTGGGAATGAATAAGCTTTGAAGGAGGTGATTTGGGTAGGATTATTTGGTTGGCTACAAAAACACAACGTGTAATTTCCGTCATAGTATCAACACTTTGGTCACGAGAAACACAGCGAGCAAGCATGAATCATGCTATAGAATCTAGACCCGTAAACAGGGCTTCAAAAGCCGCTACTACGTTGTAACCTAGCAGGCCTTTACAAAAACAACAAAAGCAACGATGTCTTTTCATTTGAACCGATGTAGTTTCCCGTCGAGAATTTCTAACAAGCCGAAAACAAAAGTACAGCAAAAGACGTAGAACTTGAGGCGACATTCTCGTGCAAGTTTGAGACTGAACTTGCGAGTTGAGACGTGGGCAAATGATTTGCCGGTAGGGCAACAAATTTCCGTCTGTGAGAACGGGTTGCTTTGTCTGGAATATAATTGACGTCACTGTAATTTGATGTGATTATTAGTCAGATAATGAGGTTTGCCACAATAGCACGAGCAACACGAGATTTTGATTTCTTGCCACGAAAAGACAAGCCACTCAAGTCGTCGACAACTTGGTAAACAAAGTCGATAAATCACGCTGTTAATCAGACGTTACAACCAGCGCAGGTCGCACCTCGCCTCAAGTGGCCGTGGCAAACAAAGATGATATCGAAAACCAGCTAAACGCATTCCAAAATCTACATGGAATATCATTCACAGTATTTCTCGTGCTCATTGTGACTGATGCACTGTCGTGATAACAGACTGGAGTTCTATTTCTCTGTGAAATTAACCGAAATGTGATGTCAGTATCTCAAACTTAGCCGCTGTTGTTGTATTAGTCACGTGGTTGATTTACACCAATCAGCGTCTGGTATTGTCGATTGATGCTGCCGTCTGGCTCAATGGATTGTTTTCTCGATTCAATTTGCTTGAGATTTCGGATGCGGCTTTCGGTTGGTACGCTTCTCAACTTTCGGCTTTCATTCCAGATTTCAACTGTTACGCGGTGTTGTTATCACAGATCTTGATGGACAAGTCATGGATAATTTACCGGATTTTAACAAACATGTTATCTGGATAAGCGGAGTGGAGTGCGGTTGACATTTGGGGAATCGTAATATTTTGGAGCTGCAATATTTTTTGTACAGATTGCTGTTTGGACGTCAACCTTACGAGCTTGCAAAACGTCGCTTTATAATCGTATATCCATATTGTCTTGAAGATCATTTCCTCTAAGGGTACTTTTACTCAAATTTAAATGCTTGCTGTGGTTTCGAAATGGAACAGTGCGCTTGGTTGTTACGATTTCTTGTGTTGACATGGAGTTATTCGCTTTGGTTGTGGATTTTGTCCTGCCCTGGCGGGACCAGTGGAGAGCATTCAAACGCTATGTTGTCCGGGGATTTTGTCACCGATCTCAGTCAGATTGGTATGGACAGCTACGAGATTGACACGAGGTTGTCGTCTGAATCTAGGTCGTTATATTTTGTAGAAAGAAACAGTGGTCGATTTTGGACAATTGGGAGAGCCGTCAGTTGCTCGAATCTAAGCGACACACCATTTCACATATATATTAGCTGTAGAAAGACTTTGTCAAACAACAGGACTTTGCAGTTTTATCAGTCGTTGGAATTCTGTGCTAATCCGTTCAATTCCATAGCAATTTCTCGCCCGACGTATGGTTTTACGGTTGCGTTACGGAGTGATTTGAATCCTGCAACGCTTCACTTGGTTTCATCGCTTTTTGACTTCAAGACATATCGATGTCAGCCAAGATCAAAGAAAATTCCTGGCGAGAATGATAATAGCCATGCTTTTATCAACCTGTTGAATTTCGAGACGTCTGGTAATGCTGTACAGAACATGGTGTGTTTGCAGAGGAACTCAAGCCAATCGACTGACGGACGTCTACAACTCATTCGCGGGTTAGATTCGCCGCTTGTTCAACTTTCCAGCCGACAGAAACGTGCCGCGTCCAATGTACTGTCATTTTCTCAATCATCTTACCAAGTGAGCGTTAAAGAAGACGCGAAAATAGGGTCAACTATTGTCGAACCGAGTGCCACTGGCGGTACGGGTCGTTTGACGTACACCATGTCCTCATCGGGTGATGCCCGCTCTGAACAGCTCCTCGAGATCGACCGCGATAATGGAGCAATAAAAGTCGTCAAGCCACTGGATCGCGATCAAGGAATGTCCCAACACAATCTCGTGGTAACCGTGACTGATTCACAGAAACATTTCACGTCGACTTTTGTTGTGATCAAGGTTTTAGACATCAATGACAATGCTCCGATGTTTGAAAAGCCCTCATACTCAAAAGATATATCTGAGCGTACACCACCAGGTTTAGTCGTGATGGACGTTAGGGCCAGGGACCGAGATGCTGGTCCTAATGGACAGGTGAAATACTCGCTCTTGAACGCGCACGCATTGGATGACACTTTTGAAATTGATGAGTACAGTGGTAGTGTTACCTTGAAAAAGAACCTTGATAGGGAGAAAGTACCATCTTATAAGCTTGAGGTACAGGCTAGCGACAGCGGTACACCGCCACAATCCAGCATGATAATTGCTGACATCATAGTGGAAGACTTCAATGATAACACACCACAGTTTTCACAAAAGTCATACCATGTCTCGATACCGGAGGGTGACAGTAGCAATCAGGTGATAGTGACGGCATCTGCGACTGATGCGGATGCTGGAAGAAATAAAGAGATAGAATACAGTATGAGCGGTGCGGGTTTAGCCAAGTTCAGTCTTGACCCTTCCAATGGACAAATTCGTGTCAAAAGTGCATTGAATTACGAGAATGTGCGAGAAAGAAAGTTTGTCCTCTTCGTTCGAGCGCAGGATAAAGGTCTTCCTCCACGATCGAATACAACGGCTGTTTATGTAACTGTGACGGATATTAACGACAACACTCCAAGATTTGCCAGTGACAATATGCAATTCAATGTCCGCGAAGATGTTGGATCCCCTTCCAGAGTCTATCAGGTTCAAGGTAATGACCAAGACTCTGGTCCTAATGGAGAGCTACACTTCAGCATCGGAGCTGCACCACCCAATCTTCCGTTTATCATTGATCCTTCTTCAGGATGGATTAGTATGTCTGGAAGCCTCGATTACGAAACAAAGAAGCAATACCAATTTGAAATAGTTCTGAAAGACAAAGGTGATCCCGTCCGTAGTAATGCCGCAAAGATTGTCGCTACTGTCACTAATGTTAATGACAATCCACCTAAGTTTGACCAAGATCGTTACGAAATCAGCGTTGGGGAAGACACTTATCCTGAAACTAAGATCACCACGGTGTCAGCGTCAGATCGTGACCAATCCCCAACTGACACCTTCAAATACACAATAAAAGACGGAAATAGCCGTAACTGTTTTCAGATTGATTCGACAGGTGATGTCTACTTGAAGTGTAGCCTGGATTTTGATTCCGAAGATTCATTTACATTAAACTTAGAAGTAGAAGACAGTCCAGTGGACAGCAGCAGAAAAGTAATGACGGGCTCGGCCATATTACATATTACAATCAGTGATGCCAATACCTACCCACCGCAGTTTGACAAATCATCGTATGAAGAACATGTAAGTGAAGATGTTAAAGTTGGTTATTCGTTAATGGTAGTTTCGGCAAGCGATAGAGATACTGGCGAAAATGCTAGGATATCATACTCGCTGACTACTGCTCAGGATTATTTTGCAATCAATGATTCCACGGGATTAATTACAACAGCAAAAGAACTCGATCGGGAACAAAAGACGTTTCACGTTATAGGAGTACAAGCAGAAGATCATGGTGACCCTCGGCAGTCAGCACAGACAACAGTGACGGTTATCGTTGATGATATTAATGACAATCATCCAACATTTATCGAAACTAGTTACGTCAAGACTGTGCCGGAGAACATTGATATTGGTGACTCAGTGCTGCAAGTGTATGCCAGTGATTCTGACATTGGTTTGAATCGAGACATCGTCTACTCATTTGCACCATCAGGTATGTACAACCCAACCTGTTCTAAGTGACCATCCAAAAGACCATTAAATGGTGGTCTCTTGACACATGTCCTGCTATTGACGTGTATACACGTTTTCAAAACAGGTCAAAAGTAGCAACATATAACCATTCAGATAGTTAGTCCCTGGCGATCAACCAATCAGCGATCGATAAAGCAACTTCCAGTCTTCGTTTAATTGGTTTTATGAGCAGGACAAGGGTTAACACATGTCCTCCTTGATTGTATCATTACAATAATCCTGACCATTGTATTTTGTTTATTATTACTCAGATATTTTAGTCGAATTTGAATTTTTAATGCTAAGTAAACATTCTAGCCCAACATTCCAATTTAGAATTCCAACTCAAAATATTTTCTCCTGCAACGGAATTGGACTTGGCCGTAGCAGAGTTAACAATTAATCAACTGAAAACTAGCTGCGTAATTATTTACCCGCTTTCATTCTCCCAAACTTCCATGCTTGTTGAATTGACCCACTTTCTTGCTTAATAGCTAGATGATCTAGCATTGTCTCCAGTGGTGAGTGGCTTGACTTGATGTCCGTTACGATTGCATTGCCCAGAACACTAGGTCAGTTCAGACCAAAAGAACGATTTGCAAAGCTATCAAGGTCATTTGACCATGCGGCCAATGGCCTTGTAATGCCAAACAGAATAGTACTACTGCCAATCTTCTGTCTGAACCATATTAATTAGCTTGCAATTTGTGGGCAAGACCTTGAATGCTCGTGCTTATTTTCCATTCATGTTGGTAGTTAGCCTTTTCTTTGATCAAAATGGTGCTGTGTTTTCCATATCCCTTGATCATTGTATGTTGAGTTCTTCATACTCTTGTTTATCATTTCTCTGATTACCATTATAATTAGGCCTCGGAAATCAACTGCAATGTGATTCAATGTTGTTTGTTAGTTAGGCCTTTACAAGAAACCTATCCGTAAAAACGATTGTTTGTTCGATTGGGTGGTGTGCGTGAGGCCTTTGTTTTGAGAGGTGAAGTTGATTTCCTGTGGGCTTTCATTCATTGTTAGTGTGGGCTGAGGCGCGGTTGCCTTACAAATAAAGGAGATCATCCATGTGTTAAGTCCTCCCTGATGATCCCAAGCTCCTTGCGTTAGAGACAATCCTCATGTAAACACGGCTAGACCTGCTCTTGTTTTGCTCTCCCTATGCTTTTAAGCCCCTTAGGCAATCCGTGTATAAGGCTTTGCGACATCTTGGTATCTCATTCTCTACATTGAGTTGAAAAATTATTGGACGTGTTAAGTTCTGGTTGTCATTGAACCATAGCAAGCTCGTTAGAGAAATCTTTAGATAAGAGGATTTGTAATAAAACAAAGTAGCTAAACTTATGTACATTGAATGCGCACACAGATACGAAGGATCAATCGAGCAGAATTTTTAAAATTCCGAAAATCAAAATTCTGAAAAAATTTAAAAATCAAGAGAGTGTAACTCTGTTAATTTCACCTCGCATTATATAACATCCCGCTTATTATCACTTTAGTTTTTAATATCGCAACTTGCTTATCATCGTGATTTTTGACGGAGAAACCATGGTGATATTTGATCAGGTTAACCCTTGTCCTGCTATTGACGTGTATACACGTTTTCGAAACAATTCAATCAAAAGCAGCAATATATAACCAATCACATCGTTAGTCACTAGCGATCAACCAATCAGCAATTGATAAAGCGACTTCAAGTCTTCATTTAACTAGCGTTATGAGCAGGACAAGGGTTAAACTTTCAGATTGATCATTACTAATATATTGCACCTGTAATTTTTTTATGATGCAAAGTCAGATTTCGTTTATGCCTAAATGAAATATTTCAGTTTTGATTACCGGTACGCCAAAGTTCTTTAATCCCAAATATCTGTTTCATCTCTGACAAATGAAAGTGTGGCTCATTAAGATAGGAAAGAGATAATAGTTTTAAGACTTGCAATTTTATTGAACTCGTAAGTCTTTCTGAAGTTATTGTTAATTATTGTTTTGTATATTTTCTAAAGGTGATGGCAATGGTACTTTCTTGATTGAGAAGAAATCTGGCACTATTAGAACGAAAGCGTATCTTGACAGGGAAGCGATACCTAGATATGAGCTCATTGCCGTGGCAACAGATCGCGGTGTGCCCCCTTTTAACTCGACTGTCAAAGTTACTGTCATATTGAGCGACGTCAAGGATAGCCCTCCTATATTCCAGAAACACGTATATAACGTCACCATCAAGGAGAATATTCGTGTACCAACCATTATACTGCAAGTAAAGGCTACATCTGCTGACGAAGGACACAATGCCAGGATTTTCTACATCTTGAAGCAAAGTTATCACTCAGAATCTGCATTTCGTATCAATGCTGATACCGGAGAGATCCAGACTGCTCTGTCTATGGATTACGAACGAAATACTTATTATCGCTTTGATGTCCGGGCTCAGTCTGGGGTATTTATCGACAATGCTGTTGTTTTTGTCTACTTGACGGACGAAAATGATAACCCACCATTGTTGGAAAAGTTTGAAGTGTTTGCCAATGTCTTCAATGATCAATTTCCGGTCGATTTGTTGTTCAAAGTTCCTGCTAAAGATCCAGATGTATCAGATACGTTGACTTATTCTATTGTCGAAGGAAACAGCTTGAACTTTGTTATGCTTGATTCGAAGACTGGAATGTTGTCCCTTCACCCAAATATTTTGAATACTGCTGGTGCTATCCAGATCCGTGTCCGAGTGACTGACAGCAAACATGTTGTCGAAGCCATCGGCACAATATCTGCTAGTGTTGTAACACATGAGATGGCCGCCAGCAGCATTAGAATCATTCTCAATGATACTCTGGAGAGTGACTTCCTTACTTCGCAACAAATAGCTGCCTTCAAGAAGGGTTTTGCTAAAACTGTTCCTTGTGATGTACGACAGGTTATGTTATTGAGTATACAGAAAATACCAAGTCTTGGATTTGATGTTGATCAACCAACTGTGAACCTCCTGCAGGTGTCAGTGTCTGTCAGGAAGGCTAACGGGAAAGGTTTCTTGCCATCTCAACTCCTCAAAGACAGATTATATCTTTGCCAATCAGAATTCTCCGCTTTTATTAGAAAGACCATCGCAACGTTTGACCATGGTGATCAACTGTTCTGTAGCAAGGAACCTTGCCGTAATTTCAAGAACTGTGTGATGGGTGTCACTGTCAACTCCAAGAGGACATCACTGCTGTCTTATGATACTGTTATATTTCGTGGAATTGATCCCCTTCCAAAACAGAACTGCTCCTGTCCAAAGCTACAAGGTTACGACAGTAAAGTGATCAGCGGTCGGTTGGTTGATTGTGCTGCTTCATTTAGTCTCTGTTACTCAAACCCATGTCAATTCGGCAGTAAATGCGTCAGCACAAGCCAAGGATATGCATGTTTGTGTAAAAAGGGTTTTACTGGACGTAACTGTGAAGTGGAGATCAGCAATTCTGTTTGTCCGTCATCAGCAATAGCAGATCCTCTTTCGCCCGAGAACCCCTGCAAGAATGGTGGGAAATGCGTCACTAATGGCAACAAGAAGGGATTTACGTGTTTATGCTCAGCGTCAATACCATCTGACACACCAAGCTGCGAGTTATCTGTGAGGCATTTCAAGCAAGGAACATTTGCCTCTTTCACAGGTGAGGTTTTGAATGACCGATCGCTGCGTGGACAAATTTCTTGCAGATTTCCTTTTGAATTCATTCTGATGTATGCTCTCTTGCAGGATATTTTTCTTGTTATTTTGTTTACAAATACACAGATTTCGAGGGAAACATGTTTTAAAGTGGAACAATTGTAATATTTCAACAATCAATTGTTGATGGATTTATTCATTGTAGGCTTAGCATGATAAACAGAACAATAGTCTGCGCGGAATACAAAGTCAAACTCTACCATTGGTCCTGCTGTAAACTTGTAAATTGATTGGCGCGAATTGTAAGAATGCAAAATGTAGGACACGTGATATGATTCTGATGAGATGACAATCCTACCGCCTGCTGAGAGGGCGATGCAGAGTGCTAAACTGAACACTTCTATTTTCATATTTTGCTGTAAGGATACCTTCCAAATAAAAAATGCTGAATAAAAAGAAGAGAAGTCGGCTTGATTGATGCACCAAACGAGAAGAATTTGCAATTCAAAATAAAAGGGTAGCATAATGTATGCTATGCAATTCAACAAATTTTTCCGTCAAATTTCTGAGAGATCATGTGGTACCAGCCTCATCGCCGCCGTTTGAGTTACCACTCTAAGTTCATTATAGAACTCTGTGCTATTGACTGATAGTGGACGTCGAAAGCTGCTAAATAAGATAAAGCAGTTATTCGATATATGATACTTTTAATGTCAAGAAATATAGTGAATCAGTGTACAACAAATTGTAGTGATGTATCAAATGAAGATGATAGCTTCTGTCCAGGACAATTGCGTGTAGAAATATCAGTGTTTGTTGATATTGGAATTTCTATCAACATTCTTATGTTGAATCTATTCTCAGGCTTGAAGCAAAGATGGGGTCTAAGAATTTCTCTAGAGTTCAAAACAGAAATAGCTAATTCCGTTCTGCTCTACAATGGCCGATACTCAGACAAAGGTGACTTTATTGCGATCATAATATCAAACGGACAAGCAGAGTTGTTGTTTTCCCTTGGGGATAAAATTTCAACAGTCAAGACATTTGTTGTTGGTGGTGTCAGCGATGGCGGTTGGCAAAAAGTATCCATCGTTTTAGACAAGAAGGTAAGAGTTCTTTATATTGCTGTGTAGTTGTGTTATCATGAGGATGCCTTGTGTTTACGTTTTCCACTTATTTTATTTTCTGACGACTTCTACCATGTTAGTTCAGGGATCTATGCTGTGGGAGAAGGGGGGTGGGGAGGATTTTGCGTTCGTTTTTGTCACATAAATTTGAGGTGAGACCTACAGTGCTACAATGGCCTACCTTTTGTTTTCTGAACTATGGCACAATTTGCTGGGCCGTATAAAATGTGGACATGCTCTTCTTATGAAATTGCCCTTGGTTTGGCGGTGTGTTCATTTTCTCACCTCCCTGTGTTTTCATCCCTGTCTATCATTCTTGCGAAGCCTCCTACTCAGAAACTATGGAGTTGAATGGCAAGGCTGCAGACGCTGAGAGGCAATTTTTCAACATGGGCCTTTTTATCAGTAGCATAATAGTTTTAAATTGTAACCCCTTTATAAATTAGTCAACTTGTTTTAGTTGTTTTTAAATTTAATAGATGATGGTGCGCCTGTTTTGTCAAACTGAAAGTAAAATAATAATTATATATACAGTCAACCTGTTTTAGTGGTCGCCACCTCACTTTCTATACAAATCAACCTGGACAAAAAGGTCATCTGTCTATAGAGGTCATTTTCTTCAGGTCCCAAAAGTGACAGTTATAGACAGGTTTGACTGTATATGCTTTTTTATATACCGGGAGTCAGGGCCGGATTAGCCATTAGGCACAGTAGGCCAATGCCTACAGCCCTTCCAGAGTAATAGGCCCCCAAAACTTTTGTATATTGTTCTATCAAATTTAAATTTAACTGCTAGAGTTGTAGTGGGTTTGTTTTTCTGGTTTAATCATCTGATAAGTAGAATAGCAGTGCATCAATCCATTGCAATAGGCCTCCACATAGTTGTAGCCTGCCTACGACCAAAATATATTATATTATTCCCTTGCCGAATCAGAAAATCCAAAATTTTGAATGGGGAGGACTCCGGAACCCCCATTTAGAACGCCTTCGGCGACAATAATAGGCCCTGGGCCATTTTGCCTACGGCCCACTTTCTTCTAATCCGGCCCTGCCGGGAGTATCGTTTAGTGTTTTAATTGAGAAATTGTGCGCTAAAGATACTTTCTTGTTTGATTTTTGTGTAGGTTGGGAGGATTGCTGTTGGCAAGGATTGTGATATAGGATCTGCAGACTATCTTGAGAAAGATACAGATGTCCCACATTGCAGCTCAATCGGGGAAGCCACAGGCACAATGCGGTAAGTTAATTTCAACTGCAATGCTGTAGAACTTGCTCTTTCATGTGTCAGACAAAGTTTGTCAACTGCAGTCCAGGTGCAATCTGGGATTCAGACGAGTTAGACGATGTTTCCTTCTAAAAGTGATGATAACATTGTTGTGGACACATTGTTGGCTTTGACAGACAATAATTAATTAGGTCATGAACCTAGTATAGAGAAACCTGTCTATAATGGTCAGCTTTGGTACCCGAGAAAAATGACCTTTATAGACAAGTGACCTTTTCTGTCCAGGTTGAGGTCTATAGAAAGTGTCATTTTGGAGTTCTGAAGAGTGGCCTCTATACACAGGTGGCTGCTCTATAGAGATAGCCGCTAATACAGGTTTAATTAACTGTAGGTGTCATCCTTGATCAAATGTTATGACACTTAGCTCCTAGTTACGATAATTTGCAAATTAAGGAAACAATCAAACTAAGGCATGACTTGAATTCTGCGTCTGTATTATTCAATGCAATGTGATGTCATTGAGAGGCTATTAGCCGATGGCTGCTCCGCGAGTGTGACCTTTGACGAAAAATAAACTTTACGAAGTCTAGTGTTGTGTATTTCCTGTCCGAATGTACTCGTTAACCGTCAAAGTCAACCGTCCATTACATTGATTAAACGTTGAATCTCAATTTCCAGACTTGGCGTCTGTTTGTCTCAGATTCTTGATAATCAAAGGTCAATTGTGTTATCTACAGTCTGACACACTTTTATTTGTCAAGTTATCACAATGAATTCACTCTTTGATCTTGATAATCAGATTAACTGGTTGACTTGTTGGACCTTGGGTTTGAACTCACTGATTGTACGCTTGACCTCTTAGACCACAACCTGTCTTCAAAAAGCTGCTTTTCATAGAGAACTTAGCGGCCGATGTTAGGGCTCACCAGGGCGTCAGGCCATTCTTTCTTTGGTCGTACTTTGACAGCCTCGTCTGACCGTGATACATGGCGTAGTTTATGTAGTAAGTGCATGGAAAAGGAGAGGAAAGGCCTTTTCATGTAGAGGACCACTACCGTCTATATTATTATTAGGGCATCGGAGACGATTGGCGTTGGTTTTAATTGGTTCTGGGAAAATTGAAGAAGCATGTTTATTGTGGGTCACTTTGTTTACTTTGCAACTAATCAGAGTTCTACCTAGGGGTCATTCCATGCCAAAACGCACAAGATTGACCCTCACCCTATCAGATTTTAATAAAACTTCGTAGGCCGATAGATATGGTCAAGGAGACCTCACTCGTGTAATTTTATGAAAAATGGTGTGAAAACACGCAAAGTATCTTTCGCGCCATTTCTGGCCGATATTTTGCATGTTTTCAAACCATTTTTCATAAAATTACACGAGTGAGGTCTCCTTGACCATATCTATCGGCCTACGAAGTTTTATTAAAATCTGATAGGGTGAGGGTCAATCTTGTGCGTTTTGGCATGGAATGACCCCTAGAGGAAAGAATATCTTAATTAAGCCATATGATCGTGTATTCCTGTTGAACATTTCTAATTTATAAAGCTGGTGAACGGAGGGAGGGGAAGGGGTAATATTTTCATCATCACCAGCAGCCATAAGCAAGCAATGAAGGTCGAGGATTGGGATGAAAGAGTCAATGTGGTGATGCCGTTGTCAATGTACCATGACTAATGGTGGCAGGCAGGGCTGTAAAGTAACTAGTTACTTTAGTAACTAGTTACCCGAAAAGTTACTTTTTGGGTATCTTTTTGAAGTAACTAATTACTTTTCACTGAAAGTAACTTTTGTTGTAACTAGATACAATTTTTCAAAGTAACTTGTAACTTTTCAAAGTTACATTTGTTTACGATTAGTTACTTTTTACTTCTAGATTATAGTTAATCGTGGGTACTGTTAGGATACAATAAGCTTCAAAGCATTCATGTATGTATGAAAAAATCCACCGAAGATGGTAAATCAGAATTTGTTTAAAATACACATGTAAATTATACCTTCTTTTCTTATGTTAACATCGATGAAAATAACTTTGAAAGTAACTGTAACTAGTAACTTTTCCTGACAGGTAACTAGTAACTTTTGAAAGTTACTTTTAGAAAATAGTAACTTTAAAGAGTAACTTTTCATTTTCGAAATAAAGTAACTTTAACTGTAACTAGTTACTTTTAAAAGGTAACTTTTACAGCCCTGGTGGCAGGGAAATCATTTTGGTTGATGAGCAATTGATCTCAACATCCTGCTCTGCGATCGCTGATAAACTTTCCAAGTGTAGACAGTTTTAAAGGCAGTCTTAGAACATATCGTTTTAACCTCGCCTATTTTAGTACATAGATTGTATTAGTGGATTTTAAGAACCAGTAGACAGCAGTCTGGCATTGTTACTGTTTTATTAGTTTACATTTTAACATGTTAAATAATACAGATTTATTTATTCATTTGTTAATCTAGGTTCTATAAATTATTAGAAGTTAGTTGCTAGTTAGCTCTTCAGACTACAGTCAAACCTGTATTAGCGGTCACCTCTATAGAGCAGCCACCTGTGTATAAAGGCCACTCTCCATAACCCCCAAATGACACTTCCTATAGAAATCAACCTGAACAGAACTTAGGT
>OFHS01002856.1:0-14676 GCA_900245855.1 Calvadosia cruxmelitensis | reverse complement strand
TGATACGCACCCAATTGCATTAGTGATACACACCCAATTGCATTAATGATACGCACCCAATTGTATTAGTGATACGCACCAAATTGCATTAGTGATACGCACCCAATTGCATTATTGATACGTACCCAATTGCATTAGTGAACGGCTACAAGCTGTTTCACATTCGCTCTGCCCAGTCGATATCCTACGCATGGCATGGTGAAACCGAAAGATTGCTGGAAATCCTGAAGGAACAGAGTGCTATCCTGCGACAGAATCCACAGAATGGTGCGCCCATATTTGCATATAATCCCGAAACCGAATGGTTGTTTGAAAATTGTTGGAGACTTGCGCGAGTTAAGCAAGTACATAGTATGTCCTGCTTGAACTCGGCTGTCATCACGAGAGGTCGTGGCTAATTGTGGTATTACAACCAGTTCGATAGGAGCGAATGCCAAGAGAACATAACCGTTCAGTCACTGACAGAAAATCTGAATATATTTCAGAAATCAAAGCATTTATACAGAGAACATAATTATACGAATTATTCGGGAGAGGTCGACATTGATTGACAGGTATAACATAATTTACAGAGAATGAATGAAGTTACGAGAAGGAGAAAATAAATATGCGGAATATATTAATATGTAAATGAGATCACGAGGTAGAAAGAAATAGTCTCAGTTACGATAGCCATTAAACGAACACGGAAACGAGATTAAAAGTGTTCATTCAAAGTTACAGAGAAAACGAGGTTTCATGGAAACGAGGATCGAGAAGGATTTACGTAATACGACACTAACATACCTCAGGAATCAAATTGGCTCTCTACAGACTCAATAAAAAGATGGATACTGGAAAGCTCTGCTTGATCATGTAAGGTATGTAGATTGAGGCGTTAATGTAAGAACAGGCGAGTGTAAGATGGAGTTGAATAAATCATTGTGGCAGATACAACGGAGGATAGCCAGTCACTCGCAAGATCCGAGTGTAAAGATTGCAAGTAATTGATGTTACGAAATACAAGACATTTACAGCGACTGGCGGAGTTCACTGACTGGCGGTTTGAGTACTGACGTAAACGCCTGATGAGACCGCCACAACCGTGACAGCCAACCTCCTTTACACGTTTCTCAGCGCATGGAGGCAGTGTATGTATAGATGTGCAACGATAGGTTGCATCAGTTGTATCTGCGGGGATCAAGAAGTTGTTTCAAACTCTCATTCATCTGCCAGTTTTATGGTTTTCCCTTTTCTGAACGACTAAAATGGACAGTATAATATTTTAACAATATCTTTTAAAATTTTCTGCATACCGGAAGGTCGTGGCTTTTGCTCTCCTTATCAGAGAAGGAACTATTTCTGTTACGCAGAAACTGGTCCACTGGGTGCAATGTACAAACCAAAGATACATGTTCTTAGAATATTATTCTGCGGTGACCAAAAAAAAACACATGTTTTCTTCCGTTAAGCTAAAATTAACAAAAGTCAATTGCAGCTGAGGCTGTTATTGTTGACATTAATGTTCTTAAATTTATTTTGCATACACTGTATGTATCGTGTATTTGTTCCATCAAATATAAGATTTAATTTGCTCACTGGATTACAGAATAAATGATGATGCTAATTGTTATTGTTCATGCAAAGGACAAAATAATATATATTGTCAAAAAGCCTATCGTTGAAGGAAAATGATCCAAGTCAATCAATTCTGCTAGTGTTTGCAAACAGCTGACGGAAATCACTAAGCTTACGAAAACAAATATCACATATCTCACAGCTGAAGTGACGACGCTTAAAGCCCCGGCCACATCATCGCTAAAACGTAGGCGAGTTGCGAGCTGTGATTGACAGAACAAAAGACCCGAGCAACTCGCGGCGAGCCCAAATTTTGAAGCTCACTCGCTCTGTAGACATAGATCAACACCACGAATTGAACGCGAGTAGAGTTCATAGCTGTTGGTGATTGGTCAACAGTAGACAATTAATTGCACAGAACAAATGCGCGGTAGAATTGGCGTGAACAACAAACGGGGATTGTGATGTTTTGTCATTCTCAGCTTCATCTTGCCATTTGTTGGATCGCTGTTGGTCGTGCTTATCATTTCAATCAGAACTTTCTCGACAATATGTGAGAGAGGGAAGGAAAACCCCACTCTGACTGGTCACTTTCATGAACAATGTCACCGATGAAAATGCAAATGCAATTGCTCGCAAACGAAGCTAGCGAGAATGAGGCAGGCCAAGCGAGTACTCGCGCCTATTTTTTCGATTGTGTGGCTTGGGCTTAAGCGAAGAAAAAAAAGATCGCACTCCTACTTCCCCAGAATGCTTGATTGTCAGTGCAGAGAGGAAACTCTGCCAGTATTTTAGGGACCCCGCCCAGATGGTGTTGCTTATATTGTAAATGTGGACAATGTAGGACAATACTTTTGATAGTAGTGAGACCAGGCCTGTTTCAACGGTAATATTTATCTGTTTTTTACGAATTTATCGATGTTAACTTTTAATTGGTATCTGCATGTGAAACGTATTTTTCAGTTTTTATATTATAGTCATCTCAAAGCGAAGAAAGAATGCATTCGAACCGTGGTTTTCAAAAATTCCTTCTACTCGCATGAGACGTTAAAAGCTAAGATGCGCAGACATGCATTGATTAGTATCTTTACGCGCAGGCGTTATATTAAGCAGTCTCGAAATGGTAGAGCGCGATAGTAAACTTGGCTTCGGTAAGAATTTGACTAGGAGACGTCAAAGTTTGACACAAGATGATGCGATAGTTAACCATTTTGAGATAAGCGATTGTAGCGGTCAACATGCATATTTCCAGAACTCGCAATTTATTCTTTTAACCTCGCATTTTTCTTAGCCTCAACTTCATGTAACGCAAATTATTTCCCAGTCCTCCCTCTGATGCGATTGCGTGAACTTGTCAATCGTAACCACTTTATAAAACTAATCCCTACAGTAAACAACATAACTATTCATATTATTATTGATTGCTATTATTCCAAGTACACAGCAAGTTGCATAACATTTCATCACTGTTTCGTCTTTGCTTCTTGTCTACCTTTATCGTAACGTTACCACGTTATACGAATGTTACTGTGGTGGATATGTAGTTCCTGTTATTGTCACACGTATTGCTGGTCATGTTTCCGGTTATCTTCCTGTATATTATTCTCTTGTGTTAATCTCCTTGGTGTTAATGATGTCATGCTGTTATGTCGTAGCCTAGAGTCACTGTATTCTGTAACATAATTTAGTTCTGTTCGTGTCCACGAGATGAGAAGTTGTTAGAAATATAGATCGTCGTGGTTACTGTCTCTGGGCGTGCCACGACAGTTACATTGGTCCATCGAGCCGGATTATCTTGGTAGATGTAAACTACATTTTGGAAACTTAAAATAATGTTCTTTGTTTCTCTAAATGTAATTTTCCATGCATCAAAATCATTTTTAAATATTTTAGACATCGAGCAGAACTAACCAGTGCTTGTGGAGTCCGTGTCTGAGGAGCAATACATGACCTTGGTAGCTGATCCATTGCAAAAGTCTCCGTTACATTTTGGTGCTGGGTTTGTACATGTTCGATTATATTGCATCACACCTGTTCCAGTTGTAGCTGAGCAAGCCGACGCATTTTTCCATTCCGACCAAACACCGTTCACTAGAAGGCAACAATGAATCCATCTATTGTAGGAAAGCAGGCTACATTTATCATAACATATGTTATATGTAATCACATGGAGATAATAAAATATTGTATATAAAATAAATGAAATAAAATATAGAAAAAAGTGAAAAATAAAAGTATATTAATAATAATAAAAACGAACAATTAAAAAAAATAATAAAAATTAGTAAATCAAATACTATATCTAATAAATGAACTCATTATTCTAGCCTGTTTTAAGTAACCACCAACAGGACATTTTAAAACTGATTAGGATGAAAGATTTGCTCTATTCAAGCATGAGTTTCAATATCATCATCATCATTTAATCAGTTATCCAATCAGATACAAGTTCTGTTTTTCGTGGGACTGAGTTCACAAACTAATACATTATAATATTTTTTTTAAACTTTGCTTTGTTTTTTACCTGAAATGTTCTTTGATAATTGAGTTGAATCTGGCCCTACTAGCAATCGGCTTTATTTGCGATGGCAGACCGTTCGCACGCACTGATAACAGCATAATAGCATATATTGTAAGCGCTAAGTGCCATTATGGAATTTGTCGGCCATATTGAGTTTCGTTGTTTATTTCTCATGATGTGTCTACGTACTGTATTTTGTAAAGTGATGAAATTTGCATGTTTTGATGAAGAAAAAAATAGGATGCATGATTGACATCATCGTTTTAATGATAGCATCGAGATAGAAAATCTGGCTGCAGGAATTCTTGGCACACTCAGTGCTTGCGAAAGCTTGCCAGAAATTTTTAATTTGTGAATATCATAGGTTAATGTATTTTTGGTAATATTGTTCTATTTTAGAATTTAAATTTATTAGGCAGAACGTGACTGCGATTGTATTGTATTGTATAAGACTCATAATACTTGAAATTGTTTTCGAAATATAAAGTTCTATTTAATTGTAGAACTGTGAGATACAAAAGGAAACTTGTAGCAAACAGAAGAGTGGTAGATCTCTTGTTAACTAAGAAGTAAGGAAGCGCGTCCTGGGGCCTTACTTACGGATCGGAGTCCGGGACTACAGCTTAAGTCCGGACTAAGTCCCATGTTTACGGATTTACGCAATTTAGTCCATCCTAGATGCTTAGTCTCGGACTACACATTAGTCCCAGTCCATGAAAAAGTAAGACCAATGGTAAGAAGATGTGTAATATCAAGCTCCCTGGCTAACTCTTCCTCTGGCTAGATACAGACAATAGAGATTATAGGAGGCTAACTGACACTGGAAAGAGGTAACGAATAATACAAATGCTACAAGCTCAAACATTAATTGATTTGTATTTCTTTGATGTTACTTGGTCAGCCACATCTGACCGTGATTTATGGCGTAGTTTATTTAGTAAGTGCATTAAGAGGAAGAGGAACGACCTCTTCATGTATAAGACTGTAGTGGCTGACGTGCGGTCAGTGTGAACTCAATGTCGTCATTTATAATCACGTGATAGTAATAATATGTAGCTGTGTCACCCTGTAATTATCCTCTTTTCCGTCTGTACTTCGTCGTGTCAACAACTCTGTCTGTCGTCTTATCTACGCTGTGTCTCACGACATAGAGCTCTGGCACCAACAACCATATGTACTCCTTGGAACTCTGCCATCTCTCCCTGTCGTGGGACCAGCAGCTTGTCTCTCAAATATATACTTATGTGGAATGCGAAGGCCTTAATCTTCGTCTCTCGTCCTTTCGTCCTCCACAAGACCGTCTATATTATAATATATGTTCAGCTTGTTATATTATATTAAACTTGTAAGTTGTTATTTATATTTATGTTCATTGTTATTCAGTTTTTAATCTTTCCTTCTTAAGAGTTTTGTTTCAACGATGTACAGTAAGTAATTATATTTTTATATTATTATACAAACTCATTTTGTGACCTAGCCTTGTGTCAGAGAATTTCTTCCGGTGATCATCATCGTCATATATTTCTTTTAGACTCGTCTACCGCCACTGGAGAAGGAGAACTCCTATCCCCAGCCACCTTTAAAAATATGTTTTACAATATGGCGAGTTATAAATAGTAAGTTATGATGGCATTTTGATTATTTTTGTTGCATAATATATTTCTATATTCTTGAGTCATATCTGACCTACGCTTCATCTACGTAGGAAGTGCCAACGTGTCACGTGCCTAGGTGTACTTCAATCTTTTATTGTTTAATTATCTGTATATATATAGAGTTCACTGGATTTAAGAAAATAGATTCGTTTAGGCCTTGATAACTGCCTGATCATTGAGTCTACTTCGTCGTTTGTGAGATACGACAGTTTAGAGAACAAGTATACAATTAACCCTTGGTTACTACACAACAGTATGATGTACATACAGTATATACTGTAAAAGCTGGAATGATGTGTGCTGTGTTTCCCACGGAACGTGAGCAACGAGATCATAGACGCTCTAGCTCGGAGTAAAGATCGAATTGCGTCATGGCTACTTTGAATGCTGCCTTACTACTGATAATAGAGGTTGCAGGATTAGAGTGCGTAAATGTGTTATGAAAACGTGCGGCTAGTTATATGACCCCCTCTTGCATATAACAAGAGTAATTTACATTTTACAAAAGGTTCACTCTCGTAGAATTCAAAAGCAAATTACGCCATCTCATTTATTAGCAACATGTGGCGATTGGCAATCCTGGATCCTCTAAGACTAAAAGACGCCGGAGTCATCAAATGTAGCTTTCAACGGTCACATAAGGACCCGTCACGAGCGCATACATGAATTTGTATGTATTGCTATTCTCAGGTTCGCAGACAGGCCGGAGAGATGGCGAATGAATTCGTATGTCTGTTGTAAACAGAGCTCTATGCTTCAGACCCGGCGAGACAGTCAATGCGTCGAGATAAAGGGGGTTACAGATGACAACAATTTAATGCTGTATAGTCTCTTACCCAGTCCCATTACATGCAGGCGCGCTTACATAATTTATCAGTCAAATGGATCTCAATAGAGACAATCGCAAGGGGAATAAGACTGGAAACTTAAATTATCTTAGTTTTTGACTCTGTTTCTTGTCGTGCTTTCAATTACTCAATGGTTGCACATATTGTCTCGTGATCAAGCGGCTGCGTCCTATGCGCATGCTCCTTTTTTCGTGACCTGTAGAGACGCACGTGGCGACGCCTCCATCTTGGACTAGATTCGTGAACGATACTGTTGTCATTGTCTGACCGAACTTATTACACATATGTCAAACATCCTATCGAAAGAACCATGGAAAATTCAAGCTCGGTAAACTGGAGCCCTATTGACCGTGTCTGTGCAATTTACGTTATACAATTTTATTTTATTGTTTTGATGATGGATAGAGCATGGGGACTAATGGATAGGACCCCTATTGGCCAATCAGACGTCGCAGCTCGATTACATTCTTTGAGACAGGTCATGACTCAATATTTTTAGATCCACAAAGAACAACAGTCTTAAAAACTGCTTCACTAAACAAAGAACAATGGTTATGTCTACATAGTTGTCATAGTGATGCTGACGTGACTGCATATATTGTGTACCTGTCGATGTCCTCCCACAATGCATCTGAAATAGAAATTAATCACTTCCGCTTTTAACACAATCAAGCAAGCCTTGAAAACATCGGATTAATCGAATTCAGTGGTTACCGGATACCGTGAAGTCCGATATAGCATGCATGATTATGTAATATATTTTCCTTCTCATAATCTACTACATACATTATCATTAATAATAAGTATACAATTACTAAAACATATGTTTAACAGAATCCAGAAATAAATTCAATAAACGTAACGTAAGATAAAAGCTTGGAATAAATAATTATGTGATTAGAATAAAATATGCTGAAATTAAAACATAATATCAGCAAAGGTCATTTATGCTAAGAGTGCTGTTCAGTGCAAAGGGTACTGAAAAATCGAACGATTTCAATTGTTTTTCGTAAGATCAATTTTTTATGCATACATTTCATCGGTATTAACACAAGTCTTTCTATGGTATCGCAAGGAGGACTTCTTGAGTCGTTGGTATTTCGATAAGATGAATTTTGTTAACCGAATTATTGCATGATGTTGATGCAATGGAAATCTGTATTCTTTTTCTGAAAATATATTTGTGTCTGTTTATCGCTTTATTCTGTACTTTTAGAACCGTCTTTTTTTTCTTTTCTTTTTTTTTCTTTTTACATTTCTTTTTATATACCGTATGCAAAACTTTCATTTTATTATTTCGCCATAATTGCTTGCATCGTTAAAACCAAATTTTGAAGAAAGAAAGATTAGAAACTGAATAACAATGAATATAAATATAAATAGCAACTTACAAGTTTAAAATCTCGTCAAAATTACTAGAATTACCAAAAGTGCCTAAACTACTCACTGCGTTTCCTCTTTGTATAATTATACCGTCTTCCCGTTGCCAACATTTTATAGTACCATGCGATTACTTGGCTTAAATGCACGTACGGTAATCATCATACAAAATATACTGATCCAGGATTTGTCATTAAAACACTTACCGGCAGCTTTAAGATTGTCTGGGATTCTGCGTCTTCCACAAAATACAATTGAACATTCGTCACATCGAACATTCTGCATATTAGTCCTTTTGGTGAATAAGTCAAAGCGATGCAGCCCATCACTTCTTCGCATTTTCTTTCGCAGCCATAAATCGTCGAGGTCATGAATACATTGTTCATAGGCGAGTAATTTATCTTGATGCCTGTAAACCAACGACCTTTAAAACCCGATACCAAAACGGGATTAACACTGCAATGACTAACAACAATGCTTTCAATTATTCGCAATGTACCGAATGCCATTAGAACATGCAGCAACAACATAAACCTTGCTTGTCCGCGAGACATTTCGAATGCCAATGATCCTGCTTAAAACCTCTAAGTGTCATTATAGAGCCCTTTTTGAGTTGCATATTTAAATTAATCAGCAGGTGTAGACACCTGGAGTTACGAAATGATGCCGATGTTCTATGTTGATCGCTATCACGGTTGAAAAAACGCAGATAAGAGCTAGATTGGACCTACAAAACACGAAGTTCTTCCCCCTTGTGAATTGAAGGAGTTCCCAAATGAATAAAACATAAGGTCGTATGGTCACAGCAATGCTTTATTGCGCGTGTTAGATAGTCCAAATTAGTCGTATACGTGCACAGAAAGCACTCGTAACGGATTCGACAACTCTTGATAACCTTCATGCGGTGAAAAGGTCACCGGTTAAACACGCAGGCATATAATAATTATACCGGTACACTAAATGAATAAAAATTATATGGTTAGTAAACATATCCTTAATTATCGGGAAATTTTTCGTTAAAAGCATTTCAAAGGTAGGTTGCATAGTCAGGCGTGTCATCACAAACCATTATTTAGCACGTGTAACGTCAATGGTTTGAATTAAAATGAAATTATTAATTATTATTTACTAAATAGTGATTTAATATTTGTAACAGCCTTACCTAAAAGCCACAATGCGTCCTTTACAATACAAAGTAAATATATACATTAGATATGTACAGTTGTAAAATAATATTGTAAGTCATATTATGTACAGATAAAATAAAAATAGTGTAAACATAGCCTAATTGTACGGTGGAGTTATTTTGTTGTATTTTTTTCTGCTTTGATTCTGTGCTGCAATTTGGGCAGAGCGGTGTGGGGCAGATGGTGGTAGAGCAGCCACGACATTTCTGCACAGTCGATGGAAGGCGTGGCGGTCGTTGGCAGTCTCCAGCAGAAATTCATAGTTCTGTTTACATTTCTTAGTTTGTAAATATGAATATGTCAATTTATATAACTTTGTCACATATTCATTTATTTTTCTATAGCTTTAAAAACAGCCATTACTTCTAGGAATTCTAGCTACTTTGACAGTTCTACTCTCAGACACTGCACTCTAAGAACTAAGGGAATGAAAGGGGGATCGAAAGGGGACAGATCGCTTGCACCTTATACTGTATACTGTAGTCCCCTGTGGGGCCGACGGGGGGACCAGATTGGTTCCTTTTTCGGTACCCAGGGGACCGGAAAGGGACTTCTTCTTCTTAAATCGAGTGTTGTTAAAATAAATTACATCTCATAGCAAGTTTAATACAAATTTGTTGCGCTTGCTCAGCGGTCGTGACTCCCATTTCTTTGAGGTCCTTACGAAGCTCATTTAGGAGTGTGGCTGGTGGTCTGCCGCGCCTCCTGTCTATCGGCAACGCTTTCAGCAGGATCGATTTTGCCAAACTTGTGCCTCTTAGAACGTGTTCAAGCATCCTTCTTCGTCTCATTTTCACCATCAATGACCATTTCTCAGCAATCCAGGCATTCACCTCCTCGTTCTTCATCACTTCCGGCCAACGAATTCCGAGTGCGTATCTCGCTAATTGGCTTTGGGTTGCGTCAAGCGCGTTATTTGCGGTCTTGCTGGACGGCCACGTCTCGCAGTTGTACAGCATGACAGGTTCGACATAATAATAATAATGTATTTTATTTTCTCTCGTATTCAGCTGGGTACAAGTCATTACAATGATTGTAAACAGTTACCAATAAAGATATGTTTTACAGAATTCCGAGAATCAACATTAAATAGAAATTATACATTATATAAGAACATGGCAAGATTTTGTTCTTTCCGAACGGCAGGGTTGGTAAGGCATAACCGATTGTATACTCGTAGAACACCCACAGCTGCTTTTCTCTTGAGACTCTTGGGCTAATTAGCGCATTCCTCAATTTCGCCATCGCTCGGCGCACTGTAATGTCCTTCCTAGAGCACAGAAATGTTACGACCTTCTTTGTTCCTCTCCAGTTGGTTTCGTCGTGCAACTCGGTCTTTCCCTTGTTGAGAATGAGCCCGTACTTGGCAAACGTGGATTCGACGATCTCGAGGTCGACGTCTTGGCCATACGTAAAGAAATCGGCGTCATCGGCGTATATGCAGTCATACGTACCTTCCGGAAGCAGGGTCTCAGTGCTCTCATGGCGAATTCGAGATATACCGTGAACAAGAAAGGGCTAAGGCTGTCACCTTGCGGTGTCCCGATGGTGGTCTCAAAGGTTTCCCCAATTTCGGCACGTTGGCGGATCTTCAGCGCTGTGTTTGACAACATGAAGTGTATCAGTCGTTGTTCGCTTGGGGGGAAGGGGAGGGGAGCACGTCACGTAGCATTTCCATCAGTTGTTCTCTCGAGATTGTGTCGAAAGCGGACGACATATCGATGCCGCATATTTTGAACCTCATTCCCTTCTCGAGCCTCTTTTCGATTGCAAGCTTTGTTGCCCAAACGACGTCTGCCGTCGATCTGCCTGGCCGCTAAGCAGCTTGGCTCGGAGGGAGATATTCTTCGACGTGAGGTCTGATTCTTTGCACGACGACTCTTGATAACAGTTTCCGGAAAAGCGAGAGCAATATGATCGGCCTCTCGCCGAACTTTTTGAAAGGGACTGCTGAGATGGAAAAGGTAGCTAGACAAGACATGTTCATAACTGAATTTGATGAAGCAGTGAAAAGTAATGCCTCCAAATGTTTCCACAAAGTCCAAAACGAGTGATCCAGTTTTCATTATGATGATGTCATTCTCACAGAAATGGTCATGAAACAAAGAAATCTAAGAAATGGTTTAAAGATACATCATTAACTAGAGCTTTCTCGCCTTTGATATTGCGCTTTGCAATAGCCTCTTTATATTGGTTGGATAGCTATTTATACTTGAGTTTGTCTGTTGCTGATGTCTTTGAACGTTGGTAATATCTTTTCTTGTCTTGTGCAATTTTGTGTATTAATTTCGGATCGCGAGCCTTGTTACCACTCCTTCTAGATGAAGGAACGAATGATCTGATGACTTCATCAAGTACTTGGCAGATTGCCTCCCAAAATGAGTCAACGTTTTCCTTGTTGTGGTGGTAAAGTGATAACCAATTGATATCGATGCCAGGTGATTGCAAATGCTGGTGTAGTCGGCACGTCTAAAATTATAGTGATTAATTTTGGCGTTCGTCCCAGGGGAAATTAACGATGTGTGTAGACGAAAAGTAATGGAGTCATGATCACAGTTGACTGTAAATGGTTCAGTTACAGACACGTCGAGAATGCGCGATGGCACACTTGCAAATAGTAAATCCAGTATATTGTTTCCCCGTGTTGATCCAAAAACGCATTGCTTCAGATCATTTCGTAGCACACAATCAAGAAAGGTCTCACAAGGATCATTGTGGGGCGCAACACATATCGGAACAGTCCAGTCTATTGCAGGAAAATAAAAGTCAAAAATCAAGAAAGGAGCATAACAACTTTGTCTGCAGCACATCAGCTGCTGCAGAGGGTGGATTGTAAACACAGGCAAATTGATAGGGGTAGTCTTTCGACAACAGATCAATGATGACGCATTCCAAAGCCAAGTAATCAGGCGGATAGTAATAGCGACATATTTAAGAGAAGACCGTACAAACAACGCAACGCCACCTCCTGGAGACGATCGGTCACTCTCTGTCTTTGCGGACTATGTCATAGTAAAAGATTGTGAACTTTTAGAGGCTGTGTGTAAGTGATATTTATATCCTGTATTTGCCTTTTGTCTTGAGTTACGGAAACTATATCAATCAATCATTTTATCGACTTATTATCACTTGGTTTAAAATGTCCATAATTTCCATAAGGGTTTCCACATACAATGCAGCATCATTAATACCACTATGGTTCTCCAATCAAGAATAAGAAGGTCGTGATAAATGTCACGTGTATGCCACGTGATCCGCTGTCATGTGTGTGCCACGTGATCATTTGTGTTGCTGGCCTGAGGCCTCGTGCATTTATGCATTATATTCATTCTTGGAGTTGACATGCTTGCGACTGGTTTTGTCTCGTTTCCCAAGTCTCAGTGATCTGCTCGACTATACGACAATAAAAGCAGATGCAAATACAGTACAATACACTGAAACAAATATTTTCTAGACAAGAATTGCTTTCTTGCTTCAAGTATCAACTTTCTTAAAATAAGACTTGGTCGGTAGAAGAACAATAGCAATATTGATGTTTGGCTTAGTAGTTTTTGCATACAGTACATCATAGACAAGTATTAGTTTACCAGATTTAGCTATACTATTTCTTGAAATGAGAAATTTTGTTCTTAAAAGGGGAACACTATTTTTTGCAGTGTAGTACTGTATATTCTAAAAAAGAAAATATTTTGCATATTATTGTGTATATTCTACAGCATTTCATCTGTCCTGAAATGTCTATAAAAAAAATCTTTTTTCCTTGCCGGAGATTTCAAGGTTGATCTTTTGTCTGTTTCTTACAAGTCTCAATCACTGTTAGACAATTTAATTGAACACAAATTAATACCAATGATTATTAATCCAACTAGAATTACTTCAAAATCATGTACTTTAATCGATAACATATTTACAAACTATAAGGGTTCTCTTTGCGTAGGAGTTATCACTACAGAGATTTCTGATCATCTTGCACCGTATTTGCTTTTAAAAGATGTTTTCACGCAAAGTAGGTAAGACGTTAGTTACCGTTGTATGTCTCATAAAAATATTTCTTATTTAGAAAGTATGCTCTCTGCCCACGATTGGTTTCTTGATAATGACCCTTGTAAAGCTTTCGATAACTTTGATAAATCTGTTCAAGAATGCCTTGTCTTTGCATGTCCAGTGGTATCAACAAAATTTAATAAGAATTTTCGTAAGAAAGAGCCATGGATGTCAAAGGGACTTCTTGTATCCAGACGTCAGAAACAAAGAATGTTTAAAACCTTCCTGAAACAGAAAACTGAGTATTTAAAAATAGAATGTAATAAATATTGTCGTTTTTATAACAAACTGATTAGAAAAATGAAAGTTATTTATTGGGATCATTTCTATAGATGCTATTAAGGAAATTTGCAAAAATTGTGGAAAGTAACCAATGAGCTACCTGGACGAGCAAAAAAGAAGAATCGCTATCCATCTTTCTTCTCCGCGGTCGATAAAAGACACATTTCTAATAAATCAAGTATTGCCGAACACTTTTTGAACTTATTTTTTGCGAACATTGGAAGTGAACTTGCCAAACATTCTCACTCTTCAAACAGCTTCTTTCAATATTTATCGAAAAATAGTGGATACAAATTTAATTTTAATTACATCTCAGTTGCCACACTCAATAAAATTATTTCTGCGCTAAATAATAAAAGCAGTTCCAGCTGTGATGGTATATCGAATAAATGTTTGAAATTAATCAAGGACCCTTCACTTTTCCCTCTTACATATCTAATTAATTTATCGTTAAAAACTGGTTTCATCCCTGACTCTTATAAATGTGCCAAAGTTATCCCTCTATTTAAGTCTGGTGACCAGCACAACTTTTCCAATTATCGTCCAATTTCTTTACTGCCTACTTTTTCAAAACTTGTAGAACGTGTTGTCTATAATCATCTTTTTGACTATATCAATACAAATTTCCTTACACATTTTCAATTTGGTTTTCGCAAACAGCATCATAGCACAGTTAATTGCATTATTAATTTCCTACATAATCAGTTTTCCAATCCTTTAAGGAAATATCACATTGGGTTGTTTCTAGATCTAAGAAAAGCTTTCAATACTGTGTCGCATGATACTTTTTGTCCAAATCGGCTCATTATGGTTTGCAAGAGAAAGAAATTAAATGGTTTTGTTTTTATTTATCTAATAGATCTCAAATTGTTTGTTTTGATAATCATTTTTCTTTTTCTCAATTTGTAAAGTGTGGTGTGCCTCAAGGAAAAATATTTTAGGTCCACTGTTAAGCTATCCGGATTTTCAATTTCCATCACTTTGGAACAATGTTGATTTTGTATTTGACATATATACTTGTACCAACTTCATGCTTCATTAGAAAATTAAAAAACAATTTTATTGATTCTTATTACTCCATTTGCACAGTAAAAAACTGCTACATATGCAACTAAACTGACTATACCCGATTACTACTGTGGCGGACGTACACTTGTACATGTTCAATTGTTACGTAACCTTAATGTTGTACAATCGTAGTA
>OFHS01002854.1:0-17931 GCA_900245855.1 Calvadosia cruxmelitensis | reverse complement strand
AGTATTTACACCTATCGTATAGTACAATATGTGCCACGATGGAGTAGCACATTCGGAGTAAGCTCCTCTTAATTGAAATGATGATGATGACTACATGTTTCAGCACGTGAATGAATGAAAAACTTTATTTCAAAATATCTCGCATTCAATTTAGTTACCATATAGGGGTATGTTTTACAGAATAACGAGTAAAACATATGAATAAATAACAGGCATATATAAGAGGCTAAAATCATACACTAATTAATACTTTATAGCTATATAAAAACTCCACGATAATCCAAACATCAGAGGAATGACATTAAAATAGCGGTATCATTGGAATAAAACCATTGGAATAAAACATAAATAGTTTGCTATTTTAAATTTGAAAAGAGTATATAATATATCAGGATTAAACTTGCAACCATTGCTCATTGGCAAACAATTTGTTTGTAATTTAACTTGGAAGAATTAGGAACTTTTTGTATTATTGATGATTATGATTATTATGTCGACAAGAGGTTCTGGTTCTGGTTCTCAAATGATACGAGATAAATGTACAAGAAAGCTAGCATATTTATGCCAGAGCCATCTATCTAGAAGAGTAGCGACACGACCTGTGCACGAGTCAAAAATCCGCCCTGTTTGGGACGACTCTTCTTCACGTACCAAGCAGCGGTCAAAACTCAACCAACTATTCTGACTATTAGTATTGGGCTTCTTTTGGAGCGAACTGCAAATTTTCCAAATGATAGGAGATAAATGTACAAGAAAGCTAGCATATTTATGCCAGAGCCATCTATCTAGAAGAGTAGCGACACGACCTCGGCACGAGTCAAAAATCCGCCCTGTTTGGGACGACTCTTCTTCACGTACCAAGCAGCGGTCAAAACTCAACCAACTATTCTGACTATTGGGCTTCTTTTGGAGCGAACTGCAAATTTTCCAAATGATACCAGATAAATGTACAAGAAGGCTAGCATATTTATGCCAGAGCCATCTATCTAGAAGAGTAGCGACACGACCTGGGCACGAGTCAAAAATCCGCCCTGTTGGGGTCAACTCTTCTTCACGTACCAAGCAGCGGTCAAAACTCAACCAACTATTCTGACTATTGGGCTTCTTTTGGAGCAAACTGCAAATTTTCCAAACGATACCAGATAAATGTACAAGAAAGCTAGCATATTTATGCTGCATAACATAGGTATTCGTTTATTACATTTGATGTTTAGAGTTGATGTACCAAATGTGTTTACTCATTTAAAGTAAAAGGCACATTTTATTGAATTAGATGCAACAGTTTTCACAACTAGTTCGCAGAAAACAATATCAAATGAAATATTAAATCAATTATAACATAATGGATATAATATATATAATGTTATTTTTTAATTATAAGATGATGAAGCTATAAAACGTAATCAAGAGAGTTACTAAATCAATTAACATATTTATTTGATTTTTTAGCATTAATTGGTGAGGAAAAGTTTGTAAGAAAGGAATACCGAAATAGTTATATTCTTTTTTCTGTGTATGTATACATTATATGCAGATGGATAATATTCAACATCATCATCATCTTATATGAGGGTATGCTCAATAAACCGCGAGGTTTGTCTCCCTTGAGGCCCTCTTCAAGCAGTTTCATACAACAATAGTTAATAATAATAAAAGCAACTTACAAATCATCTTACAGCATTACTATAAACTGTATTTAAAAGACACCGTACATGTTTAGAAATCAGATGGAAGAAATAAATCCAAAATGTTGTCAACTATTATATGTACTATTTAAATGTTTAATTTCTTGTTCTGCTATCTCTTTTTCCAAATAATTGCAGGTGATTGTGGCTTGTCAACTGCCATTCAATCAAGGGTCATCTCAGGCACAGACGCAGTACGAGGGGCGTGGCCTTGGCAAGTTGCTTTGCTTGCTAAGGGCAGATATACGTGCGGAGGAACACTGATACATGCCCAATGGGTAGTGACTGCAGCTCATTGCATTAAACCAGGCCTAAAGGCTTACAATTATATGATTGTCTTGGGGGATCATAGAAGGTATTTATCAATAATAAAGAAATGGCTTCTCCTTAGTATTTTTACTGGTAGTCTTCAAACTTGGATGTGTTTGTAGCCATAATTGTTGGCTTTTCGTCCCCTACACGCTTTCTATGTTTAGATTCACTCAGAGTTTCCAACACGCATAGCTATTTGCCAATCAGATTGCCGGAAACCAATAAAATGTTTCGGAGTATCAATCAGCCAAGCGCAGTCCTACTGCATTTTGATATTAAGTGAGTTGACCTCTGCCAAAGGTGAAGATTCCAAAAAGTTGCTTTGTTTGAAATGCAGTCAGCTGTTTATATATCAATGATGGTCAATTTCGAGGATGGTTATAGGCTGTCAAAATTGTCGATTTCAATTAAAAAAACACGTGCCAGAAAACACTGGCATCCCTCCATGCATTAAAACTGCGCTTCCTCAATTTCTATTATGTTTCCTTTAGAAAATGTTCATCTCATCTCAAAACAAAGATCTGAAAACCCACTGAATCCCACAGTCCTTTGGGACTGCGTTTAGTTAGTTAGGTTAACTAGGTAGCAAATAATATTTATGCCTTCATTTTGCATCTGACGATTGAAATGTCATTTCTACATGCAATAATCTCATATTTGTATTCTGCAATTTATTAGATTTAGATTACATTCAATGATCAGATGGAGCTATCGAAAACCAAAATCTACAATAAAACTATATACAACCTAACAAAATAGAATAGAATGCAAATGCATAAAAGTGTACTACAACCTACTATAAACTGTCTGTCTACGCATGTATATAAAATACGAAGAAGGAAGCTTTTGGATTCCATAAGAGACCGATCATTATTTATGTACCGGGTTGGTACCGAAGAGAAGCGGGATGGGCGACTCACATTTTGGCAACACTGAAGGTTGGATAATTTATTTTTTGGCTGCCACGTTCAACTTATATTTCCTTTCCTTCGCTGATTAATCAAATCCAGTGTCATATATAACTAACTTGGTATGGCATCTTAATTATACATTTGATGTACATGAATGAAGAAAGTAATGCACTAATGATAAAAGTGTTAATACCTGTAGGCTATCTGCTTTTCTATCCACATTTATTTAGTATATGATGTAATTTTTAGAGGTCTTATATTTTTTCTTTAGTATATACCTGAAGGTTGGGTAAAACAAAAAAAGTTTAAACATTTTGCTTCTCTTCGGTACCAACTCTAGGCATAAATAATGAGCTGGCCCTAAGTCCATACGATATATCTGGTAGACATGTTACTGGTTCCACGACAGGGAAGGATGGCAGAGCTCTAAGGAGTACATATGATCATTGGTGCCAGAGCTCTATGTCTTAAGACACAATGTATAATACAAAGCAGACGGAGTTGCTAACACAACGAGGTACAGACGAACCCGCCGAGATGCCTATCTAACTACCACCATGCACTACAGACCGAAGACAGCGGACATTTGCCTTTCAAGGACCTATGATTCTTAACAAGCACAGTACCATCGCAAATCTACTCATCAAATCTTTCGTAAAATCTATTAAGCAATCTATTGTTGAAAGTAAAAATATTTAACTATTGTAAAACACACATCAAGAAGTAGTAACATGTTGTAAAGCGTTAAAATGAATAAATATCGCAGCAGAATTATTCTTGTATGTATTAAGTACTTATATGTGAAATATACTGAAATCAATCAATCAATCAGACGGGAAAGAGGATGATTACAAGATGACACGGCCGTATATTCATATGATTGAGTGACTACATAATTACGATATTTAAGCTACAATATGGTCACGCGTCAGGCACTACACATGCAATTGTAATCAAAATTGTTTGTTACAAATTCAAGGTCTGTATTGGAAGGCTCAGAAGTCCGTGCTTATCCGTCCAAAGTGATTATCCATGAGCTGTACAATCGAAGGCGATATTCAAATGACATTGCCTTGATTAAATTGCAACACCCAGTGATCTTTAATTCATACATTCAACCAGCTTGCATGCCAACTGAAGATGAGGCACCTGCAGTAGGAACAAAATGCTACGTTACAGGTAAGAGTGAACAGTCGCTGGCCTCGATAAGTATAGTTATAGCTGCGAATAAGCAAGACTCACTGTTATATTTTGAGGATATAGCGACAATACATGATATAGACCTGATATAGACGTTCTCCACACACTGTAATCATCAGGAATCTCAAGATGGCCGCCTGTTCGCGGTGGAACCACCACTCGGCTATTTCTAACCGAATGTAAAGGGCCTTCAATTTTTTCCCTACTCGGGGCCAGTCAAGGACAATCAGGGCTCTCCGAATAGACAACAAGGTTTGACAATAATGACAATAGGCATGTTTATACTGTAATCACCACAACGACATACTGCCAAGATAACAAGCACCTCACTGGCGAAACAGGAACTATGCAACGACTTTAACCAATACGCAAACGTGATTACAATGTTCACAGTAACGAGACACACTAGCATACACCAGTAACCATTTTGAATTGCCTATTATATAGTAGCGCCTCATTCAACCACGTTACGGCTCTCAAGATGGCCGCTTGTTTACTGTGTGGAACGACCATTCCGCCCGTTCAAGCCAGATACAAGTGCCTTCACTTCACTAACATCTCTTTGCGAGATATTCTTATTGACTCTAGCAAAACCCTCAACAGCTGAGGGAAACGTTATGTTTCTTGCAGACATAAACTCTAGAATATGTATATACGATAAACAATGCATATAAAATAATTTATAAAACACATAATTTTGCTTAGAATGCATCATTATCATCATCAATAGATGATTAGAGTTGTTTCAACCCTTTGCCTATGAAGAACACGTTTACAATCTGACGATATAAAGATAAGTGTGCACATAGAATCAAAAGAAGGACCATCGGGCTATTTAGCTATTTATAACAGAGTAATGTATGATGTTTGCCAGAACACTTTATGTAAGATATTCAAAGCGTTTTAGTTTTAGTTTTCCCATTATCATTATTACCATTGGCGTGTTTACTACGAGTTACAATTAAATTTAGAAAAAAAAAATTAGATTTGTCAAGTTCCGTATCGTTTACTTTGTTTCAGGTTGGGGCAAGATCAACCACCTTGGATCCAGTCATCCAATTTTGCAGCAAGCCGCTTTGCCAGTTCAAAGTAACGCAAAATGTCAAACTTACCAAAAGTTTGACAAAAAAGATATAGTTCCCATCACCGATGATATGCTCTGCGCTGGCTACACTCAATCAAACGCCACACAATTAGCCTGTCAAGGAGACAGCGGTGGACCCTTCGTGTGTCAAGAAGCTAACGGACGCTGGAAACTTCATGGCGCAGTTAGTTGGGGCCCTGGGACGTAAGAACATTTCAATTCCTCCATTTCTTAGGTTATTCAAATACAGGAATTTAAATACAGGATTTCGAAATATTCGAGAAACCGTTATTACCGACACCGGTATTGGCGGATATATTTAGCAAAGGCTGACCGTAACAATCATTGGGACTTCAAAAGTTCACCGCTATTGACGAAATTCCGGTAATGGCGGAACCGTTATTGGCGGAGTTGACTGTTATAAATATATAAAATTCAACTGAAAATTGATAGCAGCCTGTAACTGGAATAGGATTATTCTAGTCACTAATGGCGTTATTAGTAAGGTGTCATTTTCATTCAACAATACAAGTTATTATTAATAACTATATTAGTTTTATAAATTTTGATTAAATTTCACTACTAATTATTCTATGTTTTTATTATATATTTTTAGATGTGATGCATCAAAAGCATTCTCAGTCTTTGCACGAGTGGCGAAATTCCGGAAATGGATAGATTACAAAACACGATTTTAAACATTTTGATTTTACTTAACAAGAGTGATAGTTATATATTAGCACAATCATGAAATCATGAAAGAGAGCAAATTTATCACCGTGGCTGTAGTTGTTATTTGGTAGTCTTTGGTCTTGACCGGTAGATAGATTGCTGACGCGAATTTTTCTCAGAAATATATAACTGAGCAACCAAAAAAACTAGGGCCGGTGGAAATCCAATTATGAGAAGTACAAGTATAATCATATTGGCGTAGCCCTCGAAATCGAGGTTGCCAATTATTCTGGAAGAAGAAGAAGCTTCCCATGGCCTGAAGGCAGCTGATGAAATTTGAACGCGCAAAAAGCTCGTGCAATGTTATCCGGCATGCATTATCATATTCAGTAGCAAAATTTAACTTTACCAACACCGTATACCGCAACTAGAGATGGCGCTTTCAATGGACCAAGCGCAGTCCCAATGCGTGACAGGATACAAAATATGTTTTTAGGCTCGTGCTTTTGAGCTGAAATCTACAAGTTTGACAACTAAGAACAAAGCCTGAAATTGACCACCATTGATCAGAATACGGCTGATTGCGTTTCAAACGAAGCATTTTCGTGGCGTCTTCACCTTTGGCAGAGGTCAACTCACTTATATACCGAAATCCACTGGGACAGCGCATGGCGGATAATCTCAGCGAACATTGTGACCATTGAGTTGTGCACCAAAGTAGATCATCTGATCCTGTTCTGAGCAATCCCGCTCACTTCGTTTACATTCGGGATGACAATCGGGATACGATCTCTTTTCTAATCTGATTCCAATATTCTTTTCTTACTTGTAATCCCTAGTACTTCGATCGGCAGTCGGTTGCCTGGGGTCTTATTAATGGGCAGGAAATAAAGCATAATTAAAGTAAAGGACTAAATCTCAAGTCCAATAATATACATTTAGTCCAGACTACATTTTTAGTCCTGGTCCATCACTATGGCCTCAGGACTTAAACTCAAGTCCCAGAATACATTGAGTCCGGACAACATGTTTAGTCCTGGTCCATGACTATGGCCTAAGGACTAAATCTCAAATCCCAGAATACATTTAGTCCAGACTACATTTTTAGTCCTGGTCCATGACTATGGCCTCAGGACTAAATCTCAAATCCCAGAATACATTTAGTCCAGACTACATGTTTAGTCCTGGTCCATGACTATTGTTGGCGCTCGCTGACGTCAAGAAGTGACGTAATGTTATTGCACCACCAATTTGACATTTGACTTTAGAGCCTGGTGCTTACTCTTGCACCATCAGTTTTTAATGAGATACAGTTAAGCTATTGTGTATAGAGATTGCACCATCAAGTTGTAATATCTTAATTAGTATATTTTCATTGTTGTTATGTTTAGTATAAAATAAGTTGTTATAGTTAAATCGGGGAGCTAGCTGTTGTATGCAGTCAAGTTGATGCGACACGCTCTCCCGAAGTCCTTGAAGTTTCAAGCTTCGTATTGTCGACTCTTGGTCTCATGCAAGTATCCATTGACTTGGTGAGTTTGTTCCCATTAAAGTTACAAGTTGTTGTTATTGACAAGTGTGGTCTTTGTGGCATTTTGGTCGTCGTTTCTCGGGCTGCAAGCACATTGTCAAGAAGTATCTCAAGTTATTGTTCCTGTAAATTTATTGCATTTGGTCTACGTGGGGTTAGTACAGTCCACCCTAGAATCTTGGTGGTAGATCGGGTGAATCGTTTACAACTATGGCCTCAGGACTAAATCTCAAGTCCAAGGATACATTTAAAACAGACTACATGATTAGTCCAGGCCCATGGCTATGGCCCTAGTACTAGATCTCAAGTCTCAAATAAAATAAATTAAATGTTGAGACTTATGATGGCCTTCTTGCTGCTCATGATGTTGTCCATTCGTCAGAAGGCTTCGCAACCAAACCTGATCCTTCTCGTACTGGTCAGAACTGTCACCTTCACAATTTAATTTTCATGTC
This sequence comes from Calvadosia cruxmelitensis, assembly GCA_900245855.1. Taxonomy (NCBI): domain Eukaryota; kingdom Metazoa; phylum Cnidaria; class Staurozoa; order Stauromedusae; family Kishinouyeidae; genus Calvadosia; species Calvadosia cruxmelitensis. The sequence continues at coordinate 10,081 of OFHS01002854.1, read as the reverse complement.
CTCGGGAGGGTGTGTGTGTGTGTGTGTGTGTGTGTATATTTTATTTCAATTCGTAGCCAATATGAGCAGCGTTGCTCGTTTACATTGGGACGAATAATACAGAACAAACAAACTATACATTTACACATAACGAAGATGGTGAATACGCTTGAGACGCATAGTCCAGTATCGGACGAACATGGCTTGTAAATGCACGAGTCAAATGAGACAGGATCGTTCACTCGTAATGGCTTCAGGTGATAACTTAAAATATTGTATACTTTGCATGTAACGATTTGACAATGTCGGGAAAACTATAAATCATTGAGGGCTCATATATATGCCAAACGGCATTTGTGACACTTCGTTAGAGAATACTTGGTATGGATATTTTGGGAGCCGATGCAAAATGTGGAACACTTCTAGCAGGTCCAGTAATGGAAATCATTCAGCATTCATGGTGAACATTTTTCAGTAGCGATATTAAATTGCCACTTTTTACCCACAGTTTAAACTGTCGAAGAGAATTTTGGAGCATAATCTAGTATTGGTAACGGAGCTTTTGGGCTGGTATACATTGTACAATTTCATGTCGTCATCATTTATTCTGTCATACAATAAGCTTACAAAAGCTTTTTCCCACGGAGGAGATAAACGCCTGCAAACAACTTCCAGCAGGATGCTTCAAACATTTCTGGGGCGTCGTTAATATAATATTATTAAATAAGAAATAACAGCGGGCCAAGAACTGATCCTTTTGGAACATCGCTCATGCCCTTCGATTCTTTGGAGATACTGACTCCAAAACGAATATGCTGGGTGCCCTTCATCAAATACAGCTGGATCCAAGAAAGCAATGGTCTGATATAAATCCATAGCCATTTAGCGCGAAGAACACTTTTTATCTCAAAGGAAACATGGCTAAGGAAAGTTGAAGATCATCAAGAGGAGAGGAGTGTTTGTCCATTATCCATGGTAAATAAATTCAGAGAATTGCTGAGCAAGAACTTTGGCTTTAATAATGTCATCTGTCATAAGCTCGCCATTTGGCAGACACAAATGAGAAAAAAAAACTTTCCTTTTAAAAGACTTGTTTATGTGAGACTATACAGGGCAGGACAGTTTTCCTTTTAGCGCTGTGATCCTCAATATTCTGATGGTGTTTCTTTATTGTGAGATTTGCATCGCGTGAACAGCGAGAATATCGTTCTATTTCGTCATGTGAATCTCGACTGGGCCATAAACATCTTGTGCTTCTCTTGTAAAAGACGCTGAATGTAAGGTGGATAGCTTTTATATATTCCAGGTACTGATACAATGTGGGATGTAGCGTTGAGTATAGTCTTCTTCGCATGCGCAGTCTACAGGAGTGGCTTTGTTTGAAATGCATCCAACCGTGCTTATTTCTATGATTGTCAATTTCTACAATGTTCCTGGCTGTCAAAAATGTCATCTCAATTTCAACGATATGTCAGAGAATACGCGTTGTAGTTATTTCCAGTAATTATTTCAAAAGTTATCTTATTTTGTGGCTAGTTCGGAGTTTATTAGTTTCCAGAAGTGTTGTCGAATAAAAGAAGAATGAAGCAAAATAAAAGCAGAATGTCTTCCGACGTCGTCATGACGATGTTTCTTTAATGTAGTGTTGTTGAAGAAAAGATATGATGCATTTCATTTCAATTTTCTATCTATTCGGAGGAAGAGAAATGCAAGCCATTAAGCAGCTTGCAGGCGACAAAGGAGGAAAAGCTGTTCTGTCTCTATATATACCACGCCTTCCAATTTTAATAAAATTGAATATAATCACCACATACAGAATTTGAAAAGGGGATAAAAATTAAAATTATAAATTAAATTCCATGCTAAGCTTCACGATGCTAAGTTTAAATAAATAACATACAGCCTGCAGCACTGACCACCACCTTCTGCAATCTCGCCCAAGCCGGCAAACTTGTGTCAAAGAAATTCGTGTCAACATGCTATCACGCTTAATTTATTGATATAATTATGCTGGCACGTTTTCTCAAGGAGTTGACCTAAACTGGATTTGTTTAGCTTTCACACTCATTAATATATTTAGCGAAAACACTTAAATTTCCTCTGATTACCAATGTTGTCACTTCAGCTATGCAAACAACGCATCTTAGTATAAATGACCAGCAGGGTTGACAGAATACATGAAGTCGCTTGATATTGGAATGACCTTATGACCTTATAATGATGAATTCATTCAAGGCTTTCATTGTGTTAGTTGCCATTGTGGCACAAATACAAGCACACGTGAGAGTGGATGGTAAGTTCAATGTTCCTTGGCCTTGCTTCTTTGTTTGCTCTTTGCCCCCTTCTCTTTTTATTGCTGTCAATCGCGATTTCCTGTTTTTAAGCCATGTGCCACTATGTAAATGATAGTTCTCCATTGAGGACGATTTTTTTAGTGTAATGATAATTAAGACAGTATAGTTTTCTATTTACACGTTTTATTCATCTGATGCTGATACAGCGAAACAGAAATGATTGCATGGATCGTCAGGTATACAGTAAGGCAATTCCGCATTTCATGGAAGCACGACAAGTAAAGGCTCTTACTGCACTCTATAACATAACATAGAAGTATTACAATTTTAGTAGAACGCATAGGAATGAAAGTAGATCTAGCTCTTACAGATCCATTTGGATTTCATGCTAGAAACGATTATACAGTCAAACCTGTACTAGTGGTCACCTCTATATATAGAGCAGCCACCTGTGTATAAAGGCCACTCTTGATAATCCTAAAATCACTTTTCTATAGAAATCAACCTTAACAGAAAAGCTATCTGTCTATAAAGGTCATTTTCCTCAGGTCCCAAAGGTGACCTGGTAGACAGGTTGCACTGTAGCAAATAAGGTCGCTTTATTCTTAAAATGAATGATTGACCGTTTTTGCTGCTTGCATTATACAGTTTGATTTCCTTCCATTACACTTTTCCACTGAGCTCCAAGTAACTTACGCTATGAAGTAGCTTGAGAAAACCACAACAGTAGCATATCATTAACTGATAGTAAATTGCATTCTTTTTCTTTCAGACAGTCCAAAGAACTTGAATATTAGCTTGCAATCCGAGGGGTGCGACGATCCAGTGAAGACAGCGGGTTTTGCTTGCGGCAAAGCTACCATTATGGTCAACGGCATTGATCATTCGAAGAATCAACGAGGTTTTAACGTCGTCATTGTTTCACAAATAACAGGTATGACATTAAAGGAATCCGGGTGCTTTAACGAATACAGTTAAGTCTGTATCAGTGACCATTTCTATAGATCAGCCACCTGTGTATAAAGGCCACTCTTCATAACCCCAAAATGTGACTTTCTATAGAAATCGACCTGGACAGCAAGAAAGGCCACCTGTCTATAAAGTTCATTTTCTTCGGGTCCGAAGCCGAGTGACAATTATAGACAGGTTGAACTGTAATCGAGGATAGAGGGCTTTGCGCACACATGTCCGGAATTCTGCAAGACCCGCAGAGAATGAGATGGACAACACTTGAGGAGAGGGCATTTCAACAAACAATACTCAGAATGGGCTGTTATGCTGACTCCAACATGCGTGTTATATGCATTCTTGAATGAATAAAGGTATCAGATAATACTAATGTGTTATATATTTTAGCCGTCCCAGTATAGCAGATATAAAATTCTTACTCTGCTTGGAATATGTTAAGCGATGACAATTCTGTTGACCTCTCAGTGCTGTCAGATTCTCACAGCACAGCGGTCACAATTATCACTATACAATAGTCAAGCATACCACGGCCTAATAGAAAGCTACCATGTCACATCATGCAAATTTTTAGTCTAATGAGTACTAGTGGCAGCTCGTCTCTTGACAATGCGAGCGCTGCTTTCATGGGGGTTCATCCCCACATCTCACGACCCCTCAGTTGGGACCATACATTACTCTGCATGCATTACAATACTATGCCTACGATAAGCAATTAAGTTCAGAATAGATATAAAAGATGACAGCCAAAGTAATCTCATCATGCAGCTCAACATGTACAAGAACATTCTCAACAGGCAACAGTCCAGGCTTCGCATATACAGTAAGCCATTTATCAATGGCCACCTCCATACAATAGCCACCTTTGTATAAAGGCCACTCTACATAAATCCAACATGACACTTTACATAGAAATCAACCTGGATAGAAAAGCCATTTGTAGTGATCATATTTCTAAGGTCCCTGGAGGTAAACATTATAGACAGGTTTCACTGTATAATGTATTATCTACGATAGTTTAATTACTTATATGATTGTTTCTATCCCAAGTTAAGTACAGAATAGATTTACAGAAGTTACAGAGTAATCTTATCAGCTCAATATGTGCACTAACGTTCTCAACAGTACATGTGTCGCATTAATGATTATCTATGATGGCTTAACTATTTCTATTTTGCTATTCCACTAATCTAATTATGGAAAGACGTTAAATATTACTCGATAATAGTACGCCACCCAGTCAATGATAGTTATATTCAGGCCCCTCTGGAAGCCAGATACAGAATGCGTACGTTTCCATTTGACTGTAGAAACTTGCGCAACATCATCATCATCATCATCATCATCATTTATTCTGAAAAATCCGATAAGCTTACAAAGCTTTTTTCCAAGCAGAAGATACATGATACATCATACAACAAAATTTAAGATTACTTATATTAACTTTAAACAATATATAGAGGGGAACATATGAATAATTATAGTTACATAAAAGGAAACAAGTTCAAGCTTCTACGTGCCCACGACAAAGATACTTGAATCCGCCCGGGTCAGCCACTTCCTTGATCGAAGAGAGAAGTCCATTCCACAAATGTGCGCCAGCGAACTGAAATTAATTAATGCTAGAATAATCTGTTTGCAATATGTTGAAGGTTTCGCTTCATGAAAACTTGATCGTAAGAATTAAAATCATAAATATTTTTTAAAATTTATAACACATAATTATTTTATTTCCAGATAAACATATAACTTACAAAAGAAATGCTAGTAGAATATCCAATGCATTTTAATTAATTGCTATACAATTGAGATCTATACAATTGAGATCTATAAAAGTACTTTAGAGGTATTTACAATAATTGCTACTAAACTTACTATTGAAAAAAATCTGACCAGACTATTCATAAATTAAAAAAACAACCTCAAATCATCAAACCTCTTAAGGAAATAGTGCCTAAATTATTTTATAGACAGTTCTCCAGATACGTCTTCTTTCGATCTAGGATAATAGTTTGCATCAACTTACCCAATTTCTCATCTTCAATTCTTTCAGGAGCTGTGATCGCGTCCAAAAGCTTCGACACTCATAGCTCGCAGTCAGAAGGACTTGCAATGGCCGATTTTCTTCGCAATCTCCCTGATAAATCTATTGTATTAGTGGCTGTGCAAGATGATGCTAGTAAAAACCAGCCTTTTGCTTTACGACTTCAAATTAACAAGATTGGCGGAAATCAACGACCACTGTAAGCAAAAATCTCTTTGGAGTTGATGTGTGTTCAGTGGGGCATCCACCGGGTTCACCCCCGACGATCTACAGAATGTGCCAAATGATTACATTACAATAGGTAGCGCAGTTCTAAATGCTGCAACTTCTCGCAGATAGAAAACTAATCGTTATACTCTGTTGACAACAAATCTTTCTTGCTTTCTATATCAGCAAACACCGTCAATCCTACACATTGTTGGGTTTCAAGAGCACTTCAGACAGACCATCATGGAGAAACGAAGAAAGGATGGATGCTGGCAAAGGCCCCACTATTCAAACAGCTGTTATTCCCACTACCAGACAAGGTACAGTAAAAACTAAAATAGAAAATCCATTGTTTTCTTTTAGGGTTGAGATATTTCATATCTCGGGAATACGGGGGGAAGGGTGCAATTTTGAAGGTACCGCAGGTTTTAAATTGCACGAGATTACTTTGGGTAGGCCTATCTTTTTATAGTAATTAGTGGAGGTGTAAAAGTTGATGTATACTGCCGTTTCAAAACTCAGGCAATTTTAGAGTAACAGTTTTGACATTATCATTCCGTGCACATTATGGGGTATTTTTGGTTGCGTTTTAACTTTAAAGAAGTGCATCCTGAAGTCAGAACGACACATCCCTGTCCAATTTTCATGGCAGTAATCCCCCCAGGGTATTTTCTTGCAGCATTATCATGGACAGCACTGTTAATATTACATTTGTTGTGTCGTCATCCTACTGTATATCTATAATTGTGCATAATTTATGTCAACTGCTGTAGTATTGCTTCAATGTAATCTACGCTCTGGGTTATTGGAATCTGGAGTGTGAGAGGAAGGTTGGTTTATGAATCTGTCTGTTGATCTCGCGTTGTCTCTGCTCTTGACGTAAATGTATTTCAAAGAGTGATATAACAACATTGATACTTTATAATATTGCATATTTATAATAAATATGTAATTATATATATCTCAGACATTCTTTGTACCTTTAATATTATATACTTAGGTATTTAAAGTGTAGACAGATAAATATCATAGATTTGAATTGGCAAGATCATATATAGGACGTCATGACGACGACTTGCGTTTACTCAACGCTTATTTTTCAACTTTCTTAATACTTAGATTCTGATCGTTTTAATCGGTATTTTCTGGTACAATCAAACCTATATTAGTGGCCATCTATTTATAGAAGCCTCCTGCGTATAACAGCTACTCTTCATAACCTCAAAATAACCTCAAACTACCTGTCTATAAAGGTCATCCTCTCAGGTTCAAGAGGTGACCGTTATAGACAGGTTTCACTGTATATTAATTGCTAATATGCCGGCACCCCTCTGGTTTATCAAAGATTGAAAAGGTACATAATATTGGTATCAAAAACACTAATTAATAATGATACTAGGAAGGTACTTTATGCGAGGTTCAAACATAGCTCCCTATACAAGTCCTCCTTCGCAGTTAGAGCCATCAATGCTTATAATTCTCTTTCCCTCAAAACCCGGTCAGCATCGAATGTTTTTACCTTTAAAAAACTTTTATCTAATGAAAATCTATCTTGCTATTTACTATTTGATTGTAATTAATTATTCCTTATATATTATTTCTGACTGTAATTCGCATGTCATGCCGTTTTTCAGAAATATATACCCACATACATACATATATACATACATACATACGCTTCTTACAGCGAGTAACAGTATTTACATTTCTTGTTTATTGTTTTCATTAATTCCTATTTAAAAGACTGCTTTTTCCGTTTCCGGTTTAGTTTCGCTTGAGTTGATATCTGAGGGATGCAAAGATCCAAAGACAGCTGGCCCATGTGGATCGTCAAGCATCAAAATAAACGACAAAGAATATTCACTTTCCAAAAAAGGATTCAACATGGTTGCATTGGATTATAAGACAGGTCAGTAGATCAAAAATCTTTAAGAATTTCGTTGATACTATGTCGCCTGATTTATAATCATCTAATTTGGACGGCATAAGCTTGCTCTGTCAGTTTAATATTCATCTCAAATAGCAAGAACATGAAGTATAGCTATCGCACTATTAACTGAACGGTGTGAAATCCACGAGATAATCATGTGAAAGCCGCGTGAAAACAATATGGAAACCGTTTGAAAATCATGTGAAAACCGTGAGAAAACCATGTGAAATCTGTGTGAAAATAATGTGAAATCATTTGAATATCATGCGAAATCAGTGTGAAAATAATGCAAGTCCATCTGAAATTATCTGAACATCCGTGTGAAAATAACTATGTGGAAATGATGAAAAGTGCCTATTTCTCATGGTTTTTGTTCTCTTTTCAAAATTCACATATATTGCAAGTGGTTTTTCACATTATTCTTGCCTATGTACCTGGTTGTCTGCTAATGGTTCCCATTTCTCATGGCTTTCACAGGTGTTATATCCATTTTATGTGTCAATATTGTACTTTGTGAAAACGCCTTGGGAGCACTGTCAGTGGCGTAGCCAGTTTTTAGATTTTTGGGGCAAATGGTTGCGCAGCAGCCGCGAAGCGGGCCACCCAGACCCCGCTGGAGGCTAAAATTTGTTGGGGGGTTGATGTACCTGCAAGAACACGTTAGAGTTTTCTGCAGAACTGCAGTTTCGAATCCAGTAAAAATATTTTTATAGATTCCTAATTCACTCACAGTAAGACAGTAATACTTATTTTACAGAAAAGAGTTACCCTCACCCCCAAATAGTTTCTCACCGTATTTCGCCTTGTTTAATTTATGACTTGAAAGAGCATTGGGGGGTGACTGCCCCCCCCCTTGGCTACGCCACTGTGCATTGTATTGCCAAAATTTACCATCATTGAAAAAGTAACATTATTTGTTTTGATTTTCTTGCCTCAATTTCAGGTCATCTCCTGTCGACTGCCTCATTCGATACAAAGGGAAACAAAAATGACGCTAACGCCATGAATACTTATATAATGCATCTGCCTCAAGAAGCCGTCGTACTTGCAGCGATTCAAGACGATGCCTCGACTGATTATTCCGTTTACAAGGATGCATTGAAGTCGATCGGTGGAGATAGCTTCATTGCCTACCGCAGTTCGTATGCACTTCTTGGTTACAAGGGGACAAAGAAGGTAACATGGATCAAAGAAGTCAACCCAGGTGCAGCGAATGGCCCAGCAAAAATTACAAGCACAATAATCCTGGGGATGTACATTCCACCCCCCATTGCCTTTCCAAGTAAGTTCTAGATCTAGCTGCTATGTCTTCCGAGATGCAAAATGTATTTTTCTTTAAATCGAATGATGCTAAATATGAGTCAGCAGTAGCTATCTACAACACGCTATTATAAGAGCAAGAAGTACGAAAGGGTTATTATAGTCCAAGTTACGAAGATGGTGAACAAGTTAAAGAGATCAGACCGACGCGAGTCTGAACACGGAAGATCTCGCTGGAATTGTCAGTATTTTACAGACTACTATTTAAGTGGACTGCATGTACTATTTAAGTGGACTGCATGTAAGTGGACTCCTCGAATAGTCCCATGTGTTTGCCTGTCATGTTTATGGCAAATAAATCAAATCAAGTCAAATCAAATCAAAAAAGTCTCTATTTCCAAATAATTGCAGGTGATTGTGGCTTGTCAACTGCCATTCAATCAAGGATCATCTCAGGCACAGACGCAGTACGAGGGGCATGGCCTTGGCAAGTTGCTTTGCTTGCTAAGGGCAGATATACGTGCGGAGGAACACTGATACATGCCCAATGGGTAGTGACTGCAGCTCATTGCATTAGACCAGGCCTAAAGGCTGCCAAGTATACAATTGTCTTGGGGGATCATAAAAGGTATTTATAAATAATAAAAGAAGATGTTAGACAAGTCTAGGTGACTTATTGGTTTACCCTCCTTGAATATATTGAATGAATGAATGAATTTTTATTTGTTTATCAAACAATATATCGGGCTATTGATTATGACGTAACGATATTAGTATACGATTCTGGACGATTTGGAGAAATACAAATTACAACGGCAACAACAGGAACCAAAAGTCGAAAGCAGTCTACAGCCTTTGTGTTCGTCGAACTGTCGCACGCATGAAAATCAAAATCCAACAAAAAACTGTCCAGCATAATGGAACAGAACAGAACAGAACAGAACAGAACAGAACAGAACAGAACAGAACAGCATGCAAATGCAAAATGTAGTGCAATTTACTATAAACTGCACTTCGTAATAGTAAACAAATGGATTGTTACATTTCAAGGTCTGCATTGGAAGGCTCAGAAGTCACTGCTGATGTGTCCAAAGTGATTATCCATGAGCTGTATAACCCAATTCTATTCCCATATGACATTGCCTTGATCAAATTGCAACACCCAGTGATCTTCAATTCATTCATTCAACCAGCTTGCATGCCAACTCAAGATGAGGCACCTGCAGTAGGAACAAAATGCTACGTTACAGGTAAGAGTGAACGGTCGCTGGCCTCAATAAGTTAGTTTTAATCATTTGCGACAAAAATAAGGAAATGTAGCTATTTTAAACTTTTTACTAGTATATAGCGTGTATAGTGTGGCTCGAAGCGATGGAGTAAAGATTATTATTATTATTATTA
>OFHS01002853.1:3394-13665 GCA_900245855.1 Calvadosia cruxmelitensis | reverse complement strand
CTTTTGCTGTTTGGATTGTTTCTCGCATTTGCGCTTGCTTGGGAAGCCCGTAAGTCATAACTTATCGGCTAGTACTGTTTACTCTCTTCTTTGTTTGGACATGCTCGGTATTGCGTAGCAATAGCTTGAATTGACCAAGTGCACTCTTGATACTTTGGGCTTTATGTACTGTTTTATGCTAGTTGACCTCTGCCATATGGTACGACACCACAAATGGCATTGTTCTATATGCAGTCAACCATACTCTTTTCTATGATGATCGATTTCAAAGATTGTTCTTGGCTATCAAATTATTTTGTCGATTTCAGCTCAGAAACACGTGGCTGTAATAGCTTGAATCCCAAAATGCATCAGAACTGCACTTTGCCAATTGACAGCAGTGTTTTTTATTGTAGTGTTTGGTGCTAATAATTGTCTATATCTGTCGTAATTTACATGAGCATTATAAACATTTTAGTGTGTTCCTATACTTGATACAATTCATCGTATGTTCTCTTCAAACGTCACGACTTGAATAAAGCTGGCTTTCCGAATTTCACCTGGATGCCCTGGTTATGGCAAATGGATTCGAAATGTTGAACTCTAACGGGCGAAGTTGTAATTTGGGAACTGCTTCTAACGTCAATGCCCTTTACTTGAAGTTTGGAAAACTAACCAATTTTTGATACTGAGGATATTCTATGTCCAGAACCACAAAACCGAAGCTCTGAACGGCTTTTTCTTTTTCATACTGTGCCCTTGAAAGAGATAAGGGGAATTAAGAGATGCATACAGGTTCATTGTCTAATTATTGCAGCTTGTAGTTATGGAAGACAAAACCGAAGCGTTGGACGGCTTTTTCTTTTGCATAATGTGCCCTTAAAAGAGACAAGGGGAATTAAGAGGTTCATACAAGTTCATTGTCTAATTATTGTAGCTTGTAGTTATGGAAGACAAAAAAAAATAAACATTTAATACTTCCTGGCTCTGACTATGCTTGGACGCATTGTTATACAGAACCTATTTACACTAACACAGAAACGTTGGCGTCTAAGGTGCTAAATTTGAAGCGGAGTTTGGAGATCATTCCGTAGCATCTGATGAAAGATGATTTTCTGCTAATTTGATAAGCAACCTGAATTCATGATGCTTGGGTATTATTGATACAGTCGAACTTGCTTAATATCCCACCCTTCGTGCAGAATACTATAAAATGGGATATAAAGCGAGGTGGGATATTAACCAGACTTACACAGACAGGCATTTCCTTTGTTTTAAAATAGCATCATAAACATTTCAAGTGCAGCAAAAATGAACATCTCAGTTAATAACAATTGATGCAGATTAGCATAAAGGGTTACCGCACGCTCAGGCGTGTGGTAACCTTTTTATAAAACGATCAACCAAGGAAATATGGTAGTAAATTGTATTTGAGTTGCAGTTATACCCCCCGAAACATCGACAGGCTATTGTTCGATCCACCAATAGCGTGGTAGTATTCCAAACGCCAGTTCCAAACACTGCCCTCGACCAATCATATTGCGAGAACGCATTCGATGCATGCAAAACGTTTTATAATTAGTTTTAACAGTAACACAACTAACCAATGACTCTGTCAAAGCAACAAGTGACATGTTGTCTAAGTCCCTCAATGCAAAGTGTTCCGTAAAGCTTACTTATCTAGTAAAGTATCCTTAAAACGAGACAATAAGCGAGTTTCGCAGGAAATTTCGAAGAATGTAGCGGGATATTAAGCGAAATGGGATATTATCGTAGGGGATACAAAGAAAGGTAAGAATATGAGAGTTTGTACTGCAACTAGGAAGTGGAAATTGGCTTTGTGGGATATTAAGCGAGATGGGATATTATCGTAGGGGATACAAAGAAAGGTAAGAATATGAGAGTTTGTACTGCAACTAGCAAGTGGAAATTAGCATCGTGGGATATTAAGCGAGATGGGATATTAAGCAAGTTCGACTGTAACGCAATTGCTCTTACCCAATTGTAGTTATGGAAAGCGAATAAACATATAATGCTATTTTCCTCTGTCCTTAACCAAACGCATTGTCATCCCGAAAATATTTACACGTTTAAATTAAATCAAAGCATTAGCCATTACTACATTCATCATCATCATATACTTTCAAAATATCGAAAGAGGCACAACAGCAATCCATGTAATTAAATAATGTTAAAAGAGCCACACAGTGGACTTGCGCTAATGTTAGGTACATTTATACTATCCTTACTCTTAGGTTCTATTTAAAACGGTGCACTGTACTTAAAAGTAGCTAAGATGTGTCTCACGATCCCGGCTTAAAAAAAATTACTGCATTCGATCCCATACGAATAGTAAACAGAGCAATAAGTTTAATTTACGTTCTGTTTCTCCCCTCAACTGTGAAGGCCTAAGCTATCCGTCATGTTCGTTTCCAATTGCAGATGCTGAGATATTCGAAGGGGATATTGTCATGGATGATGAGACAAGAAAGGTTGTTTCAGGCGCGTCTGGATACGAGGCAGTTAAATCACGAAAATGGCCCAGCGGAGTGGTGCCATACGTTTACGGGAGTGGATTTGGTAAGAATACCATTTATCAGAATAATAGTACAGTGAAACCTGTCTATAACGGTCACCTCTGCAGCATGAAGAAAAAGGCATTTGCAGACAGGTGGCCTTTCTGTCCAAATTATTTGTATAGAAAGCGTGATTTGGGCTTACAAAGAGTGGCCTTTATACGCAAGTAGTTGCTCTACAGTGGTGGCCGCTAATACAGGTTTTCCTATGAAATATTTGCAAAATACTTTTAATGTTATTTTATGTGTACGATGTTTGCAAAAGCAAAACGTTGTAACATATGAGCAGGTTTTGTACAGTCATTTCATTTTCTGATACGTGTTTGAATGACTTTCCTTATGTATGAGATAATTTTCCACATACAATTCCGCTGAACAACAATGCGTCAATACTTTGTATTTGAAAACATAATTATTTATTTTCGGTAATAAATCAATTTCGGATCAACATAAAAACCTGTCTATAACAGTCACCTTTGGAAAATGAGGAAAATGACCTTTATAGACAGGGGGCCTTACTGTCCAGCTTTTATATCTGTAGAAAGTGTGATTTGGGCTTATGAAGAGTGGCCTTTATACACAGGTGACTGCCCTACAGATGTGGCCGCTAATACAGATTTGACTGTATTATGATTATAGTATTCCAACGGCTTCGTGGCCTAGTTGGCCTAGTGGTAGGAACGCTGGCTTTCGTACTCCGGTTACGGGGTTCGAATCCCAGCCGGACCTGCAGCTTGGACCATGTTGCTGCCCTGGTGGCGAGGGGCTTAATGTAACGCGCTGTGCTGCACAATAATCATCAGTGCAAAGATGGTTCGAAACGTCCAACTAATAGTTCTAGACAAGGGAGCCAGCCCTCGCAACGAGGGTGGTGGAACTCGGAAAAAAATCCCCCTACGTACCTCCACCGTTCATCCAAAAAAGTGTCTGTCTCCATGTGTGGCAGTTAAAAATAAATAACAAAATATAGTATTCCACTAATGACCGCTTTTTGGTTACAGCGAATTATTCTGAATTATATTTACTAATGCCGCTTCATTCTGAATTCCTATACACGTTTATACCGCTGTAGATGTTTTCATTCTTATTATTTGAAACAGTCTCCAATCCATGACTTTGATATTGATATAAATTTTCTTTCAGGTTATTCTAAACAAAGGGCCGTGAAAGCTGCTATCAATGAGTACAATAGACGGACTTGCATTAAATTTGTGCCAAGAACAAATCAGCGGGACTATGTTGTGTTCGTCAGCAAATCAGGGTAAAAATATTCTCTACATGCTATTTTTGGCTAGAACTTCTATTTAACGACACCAGTAAAATTTCGCGATTTATTTGAATTCAAATATGAAGCATCGCAATACAGAGGGGTAATGCTAAAAGCGTACTTGGCACTCTCAGTGCTGGGGAAAGCTTGCAAGATTATTTTAATTTGTAAATATCATATCTTAATTTATTCAAGGTAAGGTAATATTGGATTATTTAGCATTTAACTTTGTTATGCAGAACATGATTGCGATTTTATTTTATTGTAGATTAATAATGCTGGAAATGTCGTTATAATGCTATGTTGTTTTCGAAATATGTAGACGCCGATATAAATCTAGAAAAATACTAAAAACTATCATATATAGGCTATGCGTACTGAAGTGATATTTATATCCTGTATTTGTTTTTTTTTGCCGCGTTAGCTCTATGCGAAGTCACCAGGCAATTTAATTAAGGGCACGAACAGCAACCTTATTTAATTATCATAAACAAGCCTTCGAACGACAACTTTTGATCCATGAACCAGAATATTATATTGGAAAAATCTTACGAATCTTCTTCCGATATTCAATCACAAAGAAATATTTCAGATTCGAATAGATTCAAATATTTCAGATTCGAATAAATTCAAATAATTCTGGTTCGAACATTGCCTATATAGAAGCATCGAATAATTACTTTACATGGTTTGAAAGTTGTCTGTATTCAATTTCAGCTGAGAAAATCCGGCTAACTAATACTATGTGCTTGTTGGGTTAATGTGCATTCAAGTTAAGATTTAAGTTTTCACCGCAGTGAACTGGAGATATGACGGATAGAGTGCGCAGCTGATGTAAAGCAGATACTTAAATAGAAATCAGGTTGTTGGAATTACCCCTATCCAGTAAGCAATGATGTTTTGGGCAGATATCCGCACCAATATGCCAATAAGTAAGCCATATTGGAGCCCTTTAATGAACATTTATGCAAATGAGAATAATGAAAATCGTGCTAAGTAATAGCGTGATATCGAGGTATGATCCCAAACGAGAACAATTCTCCAGCGTTCTTATCGATTATGTAAATTGAAAAAAAAAAGTAAATTGGAAGCAAACGATATCCACGTCAGATTCAGTTGGATGAACTAATTAATTGCCATTACAAACAAAAATATCAATTGAGCTATAAGAATACTTGAATTCATAACTATACCGTTTTTCTATATTGTTTGTATTCTATAGATGTTTCTCAAGTGTTGGAAAGCGTGGTGGAGATCAACAACTGTCAATTGGAAATGGCTGCGAAAGTTTGGGAACCGTTATTCACGAGATGATGCATGCGATTGGTTTTTATCACGAGCAATCACGCTTGGATAGAGATAATTATATCCAAATCCACTGGGGCCGCATCATTACAGGTAAATTTATGACTAAACAGTAAATTCGGTGAATCTCAACCTTGCAGCAATTCAAATGAATAAAAGATACCTAAAGGGAATAAGTTAAAGAAAATGCATTTAATCACCTGCGAGGCCATCGATTTCTCCGAAGGTGCCCATCACCGATGTTATGTTGCCGCGTTGGATGTCAAGGCCAATGTTATGTCGCACCTGAGCTTTCGAGCATGCCAAAATCTGTTCTTTCACAGTTTTGAAATGTTCGCTAAAAAGATTTTCGCAGATTGCCCAAAACAGTTACAAAACAGTTGATTCCGCTTCAAAAGCTATTTTGCAGAATGGGGAGTCATTGTTCGCGGTTTCATTTTATATACATTTAAATTAATTTGCATTGTATGTGGGAATGCATAATTATATACCATGATTTTATCGACTTCTCATGTTAAATATGTTATCGGATCTCATACAGCGAAATATTTGTCCATTGCTACTAAATGACAAACCAGCAGTAATTACCAAAGGTACGGATGACTGTAAAATATCAGTTTAAAATTCCAAAATCTGATTGGCTGCGGGGTATGACTGGATATCCAGGTAAAACTCGTCAATGCATTCTGGCTGTCGTCATAAACAACATATTTAGAGAATCATATCAAACATTTTACCAAGTTGTCGCAGTATAACACCAGACCTGTTTTCCAGTCCTTACCTTACATATAGTAAATGGTATTTAATGAGATTTCAGATTCGGGAATGAGTTTTAGAATCAATGGCAACCTGATATATGCTATTACTGTCTTCATTACAATACTTAGACAGACTGCCATCATCACTGAGAAGTGCGTTTCAGGTAATAAGAATTAATTTATATAACGAATGACATTTAAGATATACTTTCAAAATTATAATATAGAAATTCGAGTTACGTGTTTTGGAAATGTCGCTTAGCCGCGATATGTATATAAACTTCCTGTCCAAGCAGCATAGAGTGTACTTGCGATACGTACAGTAAAACAATAAGTACCATGTGGTCTGTAAGCAATATTGTTGAAGGTATATAGCAGTCTCGCATTCATGAACAGCATCTCAATTCCGTGTAGCCTGTATTTGAAGTAAATTAAACTTTATAAGCCAATGTCACAAAAAATTATTGCTATCAACCGAATCACTCGCACATCCTTAATGTCTTATTTTTTTGCTGTCTCGTTCAAGTTTATATTATTGTATGGCCGTCAGCCATCGAGTTACACACCAACACATCCAAAGAAATTAAAGTCATCTTGCTATGTTTAAACACCTTTTAGGAATGGAGCACAACTTCCAAAAACATTCACGTGGAGAAGCCGATAATCTTGGACAGCCATATGACTATGAAAGCGTCATGCATTATAATAGTTACGCATTTAGCAACAACAGACGATACAAGACAATCGAAGCAAAAGGAAAACCAAATCAAAAGCTTGGACAGCGTACCGGATTCAGTGCCATCGATGTGAAGCAGATAAATATTCTTTATTGTGGGGGGACTGGAACCGGAACCGGGACAGGAACAGGAACAGGAACAGGAGTCACTGGAGGTGTGTAGTTTGTAGTTAAGAGTATATAATCTTTTCTGGCATACGCATCTTTCAAGTCAAAAGATGCACGAGAGAGTGTTTAGCTTACAGTTTTCAGAATCCGATAAGCATTTACATGCTTTTTTACATGGAGCTATGAAAGATAAATTATGCTACACAAACGTCATGCGATTATCCTATAACATACAATACTGCATAAATAATAATACATTAAATAATTAGGAATGTATATGTACAAATGATATTCTAGCTACCGGTTCTATTCACAACTCTTTAGCAGAATGGATGGAAGTCGTTAATATTGTGCATCGATCAATGGAGACCAATCTGATATGAAGATAATAGTCCAAGTTGAATTTTTCATAATGATCTTTACTATTATAGGAAAGACTACCATACTGTAAAGTAAGCTCTACCAATAACAGGTGTCAGTGAATATCCACAAGCTTACGAGAGGATGGGAAATTATTCATGTCTGTGAAGGTCTTGTTCTTTCTTTCAACATTTTATCTGAACACTTGAGTACGCAACTTTGGTAATGTCAGGTGCATGTTATGAATTACTTTGAAATGTGATAGTTAGATAAAGACACACCGCTTATAGGTCTCTGCGAGCACGTGCTAAGTGTTCCACATTCTATTATGCATAGTTGTGATTGTTGTTGAGATGGAGGTCAGATCCAATATTATAACTGTACCCATGAGGTCCATACTTTCATCGGATTAAAAGTACGAAAAATAATTCACGAAAGGGGTAACATTATATAGCCTTCGTGCCTACGGCGTATTTTTGTCTGTGAACTAGTGCGTCTAGGCAGCTGTGGAAGCTTCCTTGTTCGCCAACTTATATCTTCCTAGTAGTGTGTTTTGAGGAATTATCATTCTGCCCCTCTGATTGGCTGATGCCTAGCAACATTTCATCAGAACAAGTCTTTGGTACGAGAATTGATCTGTCTGCAGAAGCATTTAACAAGGCGGTGGACTTGGAAATGCAAACACTTTTGAGAACAGCATGCTAAAGCGGCTTCCGTCCTGTCATCATATCGAGTAAGGATCTTGTCAGACAACAATATATTAATACAAGGCAATCAGAGCACACTACTTTGAAATAGACCTTTTTCACGAGCTACCATTATGGGAAAAACCAATGCATTGTGGGGCAAGTTGAGTGCCTGAAGTAGCGAAAAAGCTTGGTTTCTGACTCATAATATTAACGATAATCATTTAATTAAGCAAAGTAGCGCAGTTTGAAGAAGTCTGCATCAGTATCAAATACAACTTTCTCCGTATTCCGAAATCAGAGACATCAACCTTCCCCATAATGCACTTGCTTTTCCCAAAATAGTAGCTTGTGAAAATGGTCCATTGTAAATGATTAACAAGGAATCTTGCAAACCTGCGCGGATGAACTGTTTCAAGGAAAAAAAATCGTTAGTCTGTAGTGTACGCCGGATAACCGGATAACAGCTAAATTGTATTTGAAATAGTGCACAATACGATAAGTAAACTGTAGACTTAAGAATTCAATTACATGAAGCAGCTTGGAATATCATTCCTTACAAGCTGATCGTGAGAAGAAGATCGAATTGAATTTCGTCGAGTATTCGCACTCATTGACCTCATTATTCATAGGTAATAGTTCTAAATAATTAAATTTTTGCTAGAATATCTCTGTGATGCATTTTTCAGGATCATGTGTCGATACTGATGGCAAATGTGGCTTTTTCGCTTCCGATGGACAATGCTACAGTGCCAAAGTTGGATGGTACATGAAGAAACACTGCAGGAAAAGTTGTAAATTCTGTTAATTTGTTAATGGATATTCATCAAATGTATTATCCATAAGATTCAGATTGGCATGGAATATATGTGTATTGTGTCTGGCGTTGATGTTTCTTGATTTATTGACACTGACTGAATGATTCGTAGTAAACAGATTGATGAATAACTGTTCATAGTATATATTGCCACAAAATAGTATTATTGTTTTAATGAACTACTAAAGTTATAGGATTTTCCAGAGCCTGAGAAAACCATCGGTAGAACATGTGTGAGCTGAGAATTACGATAGACTGAATGGTAGACGCATAATATTATGAGCAACGTATAATATTGATGGTGTTGACGTTTACTTAGATTCACATTAAGTTGCAGAGAACATTATCAAAGAAACGTGCTACAGAATGACAAGCAATAGAGTGATATATCAAGCAAGCTATTAGATAATAAGTTAAGCAATTTCCACTGCATAATATTTAAGTGCATCTCTGCAAATACCGACGGAAATGTGTTCTCGTCATATGAGCTGGGTTCAATGTGTGTTAAATCAGGACTAGATCCAGGGTGTTGCAAGGGTGCAATTGCACCCATCAAATTTTTCCCATCAACATTGCAAAAGAAATAAGACACATACCTAGGGTGGTAGCATTCATTCCACTCTGAGTGCCCGTACTTCTTTTTTACTGACCAGTAACAGTGATCGAATACTCCAATCAGCGTTTATATTTATTTGAATCGATCAACGGTGTCCCCTATCTTTGATTCGTGACGCAGGGTGTCTGTTTTGACGTCATTCACCTTGTTCCTCTTCGACTGCACGCAATTTCTCTGTCCAAACCAACTCTGTCTTTATATTGGTTGTCTGAACCCCCGTGTGAGTTTTCCGGCCAGCAGAGCCCGGAGCCGAGCCCTCTGAGCTCTTCTGCTCGTGCTTTAGAACCCGTCAACGTGAAGTTGGCTGCTCTGGAACCCATGAGAACAATGCTGAAGTAAATCCATCGCATTCCATTGTAGTAGAGAAAACAATCACCCGTGAGAGTTCCAGCCATCTCATTGGCTCAGGGTGGAACCCGTCACTTTTATTGAGTTTCCTCGTACCGCATGGACTAACCATGCACACCAAGCTTGCTGGATTCTACAGAAATCTTCATGCGTTGGAGGATTTTGTTTGGGCAAGAAGAGGACGAGCCTACGAGGCGACGGAGATAGGAGAGGGAGGATGTAGTTGACAAGTTGCTGTTGGATTCACTATTTAGAACCAGAGTAGCACTGCTGCCACAGTGCAACTTCCGGAATGATATGTCCGAGGCAAGAACACAAGACAAGGCATAGAAAGCAGCGTGTTTTCATTGCAGATCTAATAACAAGAATAGCCGTGCTTACGCGCATGCGTACAACACATCAACTCCCTTTCTAACTTTCTAACAGGAAACATATGATCTAAAATAAAACAGCAAGATTTGGAGTATAATAAAGACAATAATTTGTAGTAGCGTTAATTAATAGTTTGTAATTAGTTTGGATTGCTATTGCTATAGCGTTGCGGCGGCCTTCTGTCTCTTCGGCGATGCCTCAGAGGCATGCTGGGAGTATCATGATCCGTCTCCCGCGTTTGGTCATCTGCCGTGCATGCTGGGACATCTGCTTTCAGTGGTCGAAGGAAACGACGATTCCGACGAAGTGTGCCGCCATTGTCGAGTTGCACGAGGAGTCTCGA
>OFHS01002851.1:0-19160 GCA_900245855.1 Calvadosia cruxmelitensis | reverse complement strand
TATCATTATTATTATTATTATTATTATTATTGTTATTATTATTATATTATTATCATCATTATTATTAAGATTAGGAATTAATCTTAATCTAGTCTGATCTTCATGCTTACTTTTAAACAGACACTGGAAGTACAGTAAATATTATTTTCTTTCTAGAGAACCAATGTTTGTAAATATTATTTCTTTGTAACTTTAACACTGTAAATTGTATTCCTTTTCTTTGAATCGCATGGATGAGAGTGCATTGTAAAATTCTTAAATACATTGTATTGTATCGTTATTTTTATTTTATTTTTAGTCAACTCTAGGTCTACCATAGCGACCTCAAAACAGTCATTGAATATAGCTACAGCACGCTACAGTAGTTCAACTGTGCAATTTTTATTGCCTTTGTATGCCTTTTGTTTTATTGGAATGGCTTGTCCTTGTCTAACAAAGACACACACACACACTGTACATATGTTGCTAACTCCCCTGTAAAAAAAGTTTCACACTCTCGCGGGTCTCTGAATCAAGGGTGACGATGATGACTAGATGAATTCAACTGTACTGCAACTCTATGATACCCAATTACAACATTATGTTATACTGTCAACAGTCCACACCAACTCAAAATCACTTATCAGAAAAACAATCGAACACAAAATGACTGGAGGGTTTAGCTAAGCTCTGGCTAACGAATTTGAAGCTTCACACTTCTTGTTGAGTAGGTTTCGTCAACCAGGGTGTCGTCAAGCATACAAAATCCTGCATTTATCAACTTATCAATTGTCGTAGAAAATACAACAGGCTGTGTCGGTTATTTATAGACACGACCAAGGTGTCAAAGATCCGACATGAAACATTACAGAGTAAAATAAACTAGCTGCACCAGCTCAAACGTTATTAATAAACAGTTAAACACCATCACGAGAAAAACATACGGCTTTTGAGCGACTGATCTCTTATCTCCTGCGTTTCCAAGGTCCTGATTCTCAGCTTATGTGGACAGACACAAATCAGAGCGTTCTGTTGAAGTGCAGCAGACACGATCAAAACAAAACAATCTGCAGAAACGTTTTAAACGCGGTCTGAAGACTGGGACCAATATTCTCACTTTCGGCCACGTGGTTTCTGGCAACGTGGTTTTTGCTGCTTCGATTTGCAGTACGTGCACTCTACGCTGATATTGCGTGACGTCGTTGATGATTTACATTGCCCTCTGCCTGGGCGTGCGCCTGAAGCTCAAATGGTTAACATTATGGCGAAGTGTTCTCCGTAACTAGATAGCGGATAAAAATTATACTTTCCTACGCCATAATTTCTTGCCCTTTCATGAAGTAATTCTGTTCTACAAAGCGATGGCCCTAGCAACCAAATCCACTAAAATGTACCTTTGCCAACGCCATCGCCTCTGCGGACACCTTTTCTCTCGATCTTTGGCTCAGTTCCTTGATTCCTTTCGTTTGATCTTTTTAGGTCCATTCGATATATCCCTCATTCCGACCTTTAGATTATTCGTTGTTCTATTATTCGTAGGCTTAATCCCTTTCTATGCACAGAATCACTGTTCAATTTATCGATCATTGATGTAACCCTTTTCGATTAATTTATTCTTGTGACGATTATTCATTCGCATGAGTATTGTACATTTTGCTTTTCTTTCATTCTATTATATTAAAATATTTCATAATGTTATTGTTCTAGGGTGTAAGCTAGCGACAGTTACACTTACATGCATACCCCCCATTTGCAGCTCGCATTATTTATTCAGTCAGTGAAGTGTGGAAAATGGTCATAGCGCGTATGAAAACTCAAACAGGATAAAAACTGTAAAAATGCACACAATCGACGTATATGTATACCTTAGGCGGTAAATCAAGTATTTCTACTAAGAATGAAATGCTACTATATTACTTTTATTATTAAATTATATTTTTAAATTAAATAATTCAAGGCATAGGATGACGTCAGACAATGAAACCCGGAACTAAAAAAATGTCCTGTCGTTTGCGTGCGGACTGGGAGCGATACCAAATAACAAACAAACTGCGATCAATGCTCAATATTTCCACAAACAGAATGATGTAAATGCTGCGCGAATGACAAAGTGCACGATGGCATGTAATGCTCTTTCACTGTAGTGACCAGATCTAGTAGTGACCACAGCACCCTCATTCAAGGAAAAACATGTCTTGGAGCTGATAGCATTGGCCATGAGTTCAAAAAGCGACGGGGGCGACCCTCCTGCTCATCAAAAGCATCCCACAGAAGCGAAGCAAAATTGCTCCAAATGGATTCTCATACCAAGCGTTGTTGTTTTGGCAACAGCTTTACTTCTGGCTTGGAATTATACCGGATTTGAGCTGCTACAGTCAGACCAGGTAAAAAATGTAGACCTCGGTGAATTCACTTTGGAATTGCTACGTAAATTTGATGTCGACAAAGATGAGAAACTAGACGCTGATGAATTCCAAAGTGCAGCTCAATATCTGTTGAGCTTGAAGCCCACAGACGGTGAATCGACTACCAGCCAATCTCAGGATTACGACTTTGAAAACACAGAGGTAATGCAGACTTATGCTTCTTTGAAACTTAATTTTAGGACATTTCTTCTCTAGGCCTACCATTGCTCAATTTGTTGATTGATTGTTTTACTCACAGTTAGACCTATATTAGCACAGCTGGATAAATGGCCGCATATGCCATTGTTTCATTCAGTAATCAGTGCAACTTACTAGAGACTAGTTAGGTATTCACGAGATTATTTTAATTCGATACAATAAAGCAAGAAGCTAGTGTGTTACTCCAAAGTTGTAAGTTGTACGAATTCGAGGATTTATGAAGAAATATCGGAGATTTGTGACGGTTGAGAGTTGGCAGACCCCTCTGAAGACAAAGCGGCTGTGAAAGCAAGCAGAATGGCAATAATCGAAAGACATTGTTGATGTTTGTGGCAAAAACAAGGACATCGATCGTCACAAAGAATTATGTCAATAGCACAGAAATTCGGCATGCTACAGCTATTTTTAGTGAAAAAGTCGAATAAGCTTTAAACTGTGTGGCTTACAAAATGAACAAAACAATTTGTGTCTTACAGTGAAACCTCGTTAATATCACTATGATTTTCCAGTCAAAAATCGTGATAATAAGCAGGTCGGGATATTAAGCGAGTTAAAAAAGCTGATTCTGATAGAGCTTGGTTCTCAAAGTGAAGTGATATTAAGCGGGTTGTGATATTAGCCGAGGTGATATTAACGGGGTTACACTGTATCAGTTGTAAGTGCATTGAGAGGGATGACGTTTTTATGTAAAAGAATACCCATTAATTATAATATTTATTATAGCTGTGCTCAACATTTATCAACTTGTTTGCCAGTTGTTGAATTCTTCAGAATGTTCAGTCTCTGTGTGTTGATGTTTTCAGGTATCATATGATGCTGCAGCAGAGATCCTCGATGCCAACCTTACTTCTGGAGCAAATGTAACAATTCATGCTTCAATGGAACCTACAGTGACCAGTACAATGTCCAAATCAACCGATAATGTGGTAAGCAAACATTTGTAGTGCCGAGCCTTCAATAGCAAAGTCCAAAATGGATTTTCAATCATCAATTACTCGGTGTGAAGAATTGATAAATAATCGATGCATCTGCCGTCATACAGAGGCCTATGTTTTTCTTATATTTGTAAATTTCTACTGTGTAAAGCCGCTGGTATTATCTTCTAGTTTAGCGGTTGCTTTGTTTTGTGTCCTATTGTTTGCTCCGTAATGAACAAGCATGAAATTCTCGACTGCAGGATTTCTTTGTTTTATTTTGATTTATCTTTTCCAATCTTTTTGTTTTCAAGGCTTTTTACAATGAGGACAGATTTTCCATGTTTAAAAATTGGACAGCTCCAAATGTACCAACAGCAGTGTTCCCTACCTTGCAGTTCAGTGTTTTTCTTCCTCGAGAACCAATTGAAAAAGTAGTTGGAAAGCCATACCACATCATTGGAACGAGAGCATCAAAACATGGTAAGAGGAAATTTTGTTTTAGACCTCTGACTGATTTTAGTTGCATTAAAACGTTTTGCTACAAGCTGGAGGCCCTATCGGCTACGTTTACTTCCGACCTATTGTGCAATGAAATCAGTGTATTCTATATTATGTAGTTTCATATCCATGTATATCTATAATTATATTTATCTTCGTACAGTGAAACCAGTCTATAACGGCCACCTCTGGGACCTGAGAAAAATGACCATTATAGACAAGCGGCCTTTCTGTCCAAGTTGATTTCTATAGAAAGTGTTATTTTGGGGTTATGAAGAGTGGCCTTAATACATTAATACACAGGTGGCTGCTCTATAGAGGTTACCCCTAATGCAAGTTTGACTGTATACACTTCCTTTGTAGTTGCATTAATATCAACTTTCAAGAGACAGAAAAAGAATCCCAAATTAACACCTAGGCAATCATTTTTTGCCAATAAACAGTTAATATTATCTTATTAAGCTAACAGAAAATGTATACCGGTATGCCTTTTAAACACTTTTAAAAGCTATTTATTAAGACAAAAAATGTAACAAACTAAATTATAATATATTTGGGCCTGTGCATTTCTAAATAGTATTGGTTTTGTAAATTGATGATGATGACGATAAATTCAAAGATGTCCAGAAGTCATCATAACAACTGTTAAGAAAATTGAACATCCCATACCACATTATTACTTAAAGTCAAACTAACTTGCCATCCCCAAAAGCTTGTCGCAGGAGGGATGGGGATGAGGTATTGTCTACAGCAGTCCAATGAATGGATCCTTGCCTGTTTTAAATTGCTAAAGTGTGCTTGAGTCCAATGCTCTTAGATGACATTGTCTATCGATATGCAACTTTCTACAGCCTCTGATGGTTTAGGCCTGAAATTGATATTTTTTTCTGTTGTCTACCTATTTTGCCAGATCAACGGCTTGTTCATGGTAGAATTTGGCCCCCATACCCTCGTTCAGATGCTGAAAAGTTGGTTTTCAAATTACTTGGGATGTTTCATCCTCGTCCATTCATCTCAACACGCTTTGGTCCACGAGGATCAATAGCATGTGTCAGAGCATACAACAAAGATCTGATTGATGTTGTTTTCAGGTGAGTTGACGTAGATTAACAGAGTCCCTTTGCTTCCCTTAATCCCCATGAAATATCCCCAGGACATTTATACCTTGACCTGAACTGTGAAACTATCAGCAAGGTTAACCATCATATTGCTGTCTAAAGAGGACCTTGTGTAGGCCTACGCAATAATTATATTTTGTTTATACAGTCAAACCTTTATTAGTTGCCACCTCTATAGAGCAGCCACCTGTGTATAAAGTCCACTCTTCATAACCTAAAATGATGCTTTCTATAGAAATCAACCTGGATAGAAAGGCCACCTGTCTATAAAGGTCATTTTTCTCAGGTCCTAAGGGTGGCCGTTATATACAGGTTTCATTGTAGTGAGGTCTTACGTACGTATGAGCAAATATAGGCTGCGTACCTCAAAGTGCAGTAATATTATTATTGTTTGTGTCTAATAAGCTAACAAGTCATGATAGGAAAATTGTAAATGACTGATGTCATGCGATGGGTCGTAGACGATGCCACAGAATAATAATGAGTGCATGTCACCTCTATCACAAAATGAGGCTAGCTTTAAATGCAAGACATAGATTAACTCAAGCTTGCTTGCAGATTGGATATAACAAGATTGCAAATGTATTCGTATTCATAATTTAATTTGAGACATGATTTTTCATTTTTTTGTGCTGTAGGATTCATGCTGAATTTCAGTTGAATGTATCCCCGTTGCATCCATTTTGGTTCACGCCGGCGCAATTTGCTGGAAACATTCTGATGAAAAGAGATGGCACAGAGGTCATGGAGTTCAATTTGTTTCTCCCGACTGAAAAGAAACTGAACATAGGTAAAATATGTCAGGTTGATGTACATAGTTGACCCAATTCTAAATTTCACTCTGATGCAAGATACAGTCAAACCTGTGTTAACGGCCACCTCTATAGAGCAGCCACCTGTATATAAAGGCCACTCTTCATAACCCCCAAAATGACACTTTCTATAGAAGTCAACCTGGATAGAAAGGTCACCTGTCTATAAAGGTCATTTTTCTCAGGTCCCAGAGGCGACCATTATAGACAGGTTTAACTGTACATGGCGTTTTCAAGAGCATTTTAAGCTGTAAAATGTACAATTCTGATAGCGAAGAACAAGTCATTGAAATTGATAATCATTGAAGAATACAGACTACTTTTGTGACATCACACATTGCAGAGATCCATCTTAATCTGCATCGCATAATGCATTGGGACTGTATTAGGTTGATTGGATTGAGAATGTGATGGTATTTGATTATTATCTAATATAATTATGGGTTATTGTTGTGGACTGCCAGGCCTTGATAATAAAAAATAACAATCGGTTCACTAATCTTATTTCAGTACCAAGGAGGCCAACTGATTGCTTATCTTGTTCTTGTAAACTCTTTGCTTAGAATATCAGCTACGGATATATTATCGGTACTACTGTAAACTTGTCGTGTAACTGCAACATTATTTGGTCAAATTTGAAGCTATGGGACCCACAGTTGATGATATTAGTTGGACTAACATTGTCCTTGTCTTGCTGTAGTGACCCTCTTCCCCAAGAGTATCAAATGAGGGGACTGTCTACATTCTTTGCTGATGTGCAATCCAATCAGACACTAGTAAAAGAAATTATGGAATAATGCTTTGGAGCGACATCACACTTATCTGTATACAGTGAAACCTGTCTATAACGGTCACCCTGGGACCTGAGAAAAGTGACCTTTATAGACAGGTGGCCTTTCTGTCCAGGTTGACTTCTATAGAAAGTGTCATTTTGGGGTTATGAAGAGTGGTCTTTATACACAGATGGCTGCTCTATAAGGTGGCTGTTAGTACAGGTTTGACTGTATAAACCTATATGTGTGCTAGTCATCTCAAGTAAGCGGCCACCACTTACTTGGGTGGCCACTCAAACTGATCCCACCCAATAAGTAGCAACAGTAACCTTTTCATGTGGCTTCCATTTCAACTTCAACTCCAACTTTGTCGTAGTTCATGGATTCAAATCAAATCGATAGACAACTGAGTTTGGAAGGATTTAAAGGAATAGTAGTTAGTCATGACGGGCAGAGTAATGGCCATTAAAAAGCATGGACTTTGATGTTTTCGTCTTTGGCAAGACCGCAGTCGATCAAGAACTTGGCAATGTTATTTCTCTGGTTGCCACTCAGTTGAATAACCTCGCCGTATCGCTCGTCTTCGATGACAATACCATTACAGGCGAATTGTTTCTTGAATGCCTTCGTTATCTTCGTAGTCACTGTTGATGCCTTGGACAGTTGTCAGCTTTTTGCGTCCGTAGTTCATGGATATCATTTGAGATAGAAGAAACAAGAGGGATTGTAAGTTAGGCTTGATGCTTTGTCTTTGTGTTTTGGTAGTGGGATTATTTTTATTATTTTCAGACATGGAATGGATCACTGGTATACGAGAAAACTACACACGTGAGTTACTGGAATAATTATTGAATGAAAGTGCTTAGGAGTACCGAATGCAATTTTATTAGTATCGTCATCATTTTCCAATTAAGAGTAATTAATTATCAGCTCTGTGAAATGAAGCCATATGGCTTATCAGATGATGATTTGATTTGATTTGATATATTTGCATGATAAATATCATGACAGGCAGATACAGGATAGAAATTAGCTACCGGTATCACTTATGTACTTCCTAAAAGTTAATTAACAACATTTAATTTACAGCATTTTGGCAAATCTACCGATTTTAATCTTTGTCTCAAGGACTGCAATAATTTTGCTAGTACCATGTTTTCTGGTAAATAGTTCCACCATTCAAGGACTCTGTAGCAGAAAGAGTGTTTCACTGTGTTACTAACCGGTATAACACGATGTAACAATTTGAGGGCATGGCCGCGAGTTATTGTTATGATAATGATGATGATGATGATGATGATAAGCAAGTGGTTACAATTACAATTAGTACTCTCTAGTATAGCTTGGTTCTCACACAGAAGACTGAAGTGATAGCATGCTGTCACACTAAAGCCTTTTTTCCATTTGAATCGGGAGCGCCGCGACGCATTGCACCGCCGGTGCGCTCCCGATTGCTCCAGAAAATTCAACATGTTGAAAAATTGCCGGCTCCTTCCGATTCACTCCCGATCTCCCGATGCGCGATTTCCATTTAACCGCAAGGAGCATACGAAAATCGGCGGGTGCTCCCGATTCAAATGGAAACCAGGCTTAAGCGAGGTGATATTTAATGGGTTTACACTGTAATTGTTTCTGTACACGGTTGTCGCTATTTTCTTGTTTTGTTTTTCTATCTAAGCAAATCCTTTGTTACTTTTTGACAGGTGTTGATGACAAGTACACAATGGAAGTAGACATAGGTACTGTTAGACAATAGAGCCATGACGATGTGGCGTTTGACAGCATTTTAGAGTTTTGCTAGAGAGGTTTGAACCTGTTATAGACCTAGCAGCCACCTTTTCAGTAAGAGTAAGCAGATGTGATATTTACTCACAGTGACCCCCTAGGGTATCAAGTGAGAGGACCAACTGCCATTTGCCATGTCGATTTGCAATATCATTGTATTTCTGTCAAAATTACAGCCTGTAGTGTCTAAGTCATTCAACCATCCATCTTGGACGATGATGTAACACGATCATATAATTATAGGCTACTGCAAAGCATATCTATTAAGTGTTATGTAAGCACTGGCTGCTCAGTGTTAATTAGTAAGATGAATTATGGAATAATGCATTCAACAGCCCTTATATATTATCTTATCAAAGATCCCAGTGGTAATTTTATATCGTCAATGTGTCTACAGTTACAATGTCCCCTTGTGTCTTGGTTAATTTTATTAATCTTTCTCCGTCTATGAAGCAAGTATTATAGTTGTCTTTGTGATCCTGTTGATACTTGATATTGAGTCTCAGTATATTCCGGGGTACATGCGAGTTTTGACCTTTGCCGCATGCGATGTCACCAGAAATGGATTTGTTTGAATTGCATTCATCCGTAAGCCTACTGTTGTATACTGATGACATGAGGCGACATGCTGATTGCCGCATAACCGTTTGAGACTAGCTTGCCTAGTGCCAGAGTGTTGTTTGTAGGCTGACGAACGGCGGTGTTGATTGTATGTTACCTGTGCTTGGATATTGCAATAATTATAATACGCCGCTCAGTATCCGCATACCTACACGTGGTATTGAATCTCACACCTACATGATTTCAATTTTATTGATTGGGGTTGAATGTCAAAATTGTAATTTCTAACTCAAAATCATGAACTGTAAATACCTGGATCACGATGACTTTCATTGAAATAGAGCCTTGTCAATTGATCAAGTGCAGTCTCAATGCATTTTGGGATTCATGCTAGTTGACCTCTAATGACCCCAGAACATGCCTTTCTTTGAATTGCATTCAACCGTACTCTTTTCTATGATAGTCACTTTCAAGGATTGTTCTTGACTGTCAAAATTGTCGATTTCAGCTCAAATAAACTTGTGTAGTAGCTTAAATTCTAAAATGCATCAGGACTGCACTTGGCCAATTGACCAAGCTCATCCTGAATGAATGCCAGGATAAAAGCTGGTCTGATCTCGCGTGAAATGTCACCTGAAATATAGTTGTTTTGAACTGCCCTCATTCGTG
This sequence comes from Calvadosia cruxmelitensis, assembly GCA_900245855.1. Lineage (NCBI taxonomy): Eukaryota > Metazoa > Cnidaria > Staurozoa > Stauromedusae > Kishinouyeidae > Calvadosia > Calvadosia cruxmelitensis. The sequence continues at coordinate 9,424 of OFHS01002851.1, read as the reverse complement.
TTCTTTTCAAGATGGTGAATTTTTATGCTATTTCTTAAGGAGGTTTCACACGATGCAAGATGTTGCATGCAATGTTGATCTTATACCATCATTAACTAAGCGTCATGATGCAGCTATATGTAATTAATTGAAACCAGTTAAGTACTTTACTAGCATCTTCGATGGTTTTATTGAGAGTAAGACTAATAAGTAGTGCCAATTAGCTATTTATAGACTTAATTGCGTGCAACAAATTGCATTGTGTGAAGCTGCATTTAGCTTTTAAAAGAGTAAATTCACCTCTGAACGTCAGCCACCTCCCAAGCTCTAATATCCCTGTAACCGTTACAGAAAACATTTTAACCCTTGTCCTGCTGACAAAACTGGTTAAATGAAGACTTGAAATCGCTTTATCGATTGCTCATTGGCTGATTGCTAGGGACTAACTTGCTGATTGGTTATATGTTGCTACTTTTGACTTGTTTCAAAAACGTAATATACGTCAATAGCAGGACATGAGTTAAATGGCATATAATTTAGAAGTTGACTTGTTTTTAAAGTCCACCTGTCGATTGAGACCAGTTTTTATCCTTCCCCAAGGTGACCGTTATGGCCAGGATTTTGTATTGGTTTGTAATTCTTTTTAATTTGTATTTCTCAAATATTTTCGTTAGGATTCATGCCGGAACTGAGATTGCGTTCTGATCCAGAACAGCATACCATGAATGCCGTCAATTGGGACAATGAAATCTCAGTGGAGGAGGCAACGAGCATCATCGAGAAGGAATTCTATCCTTTCAAAAATGTGCGTATTTTTTTTAGTGCGACGATTGGTTTTTAAGAAAGATAGAAGCTCTTCCTGACGACTCGAGGAATTTTTAAAAATTATAATGATCAACTAGTGATGATGAAACATTGAAAATTGAGAGACAGATATATCTATAAACAAATGGGCCTTCGATAAGCCACAGGTAACTGAATAGAAGATAGACATGGAATGATTAAATTGTATAGCGGAACTAAAACAAATAAGATCAAATAAATATATTGCTAATAATGATAATAGTACTTAATAGTAATGCAATACAGTGGAACCTGTCTATAACGGTCATCTCTGGGACCTGAAAAAAATGACCTTTAAAGGCAGGTGGGCTGAGGTGGCCATTCTGTCCAGGTTGATTTCTATAGAAATTTTCATTTTGAGGTTATGAAGAGTGACCTTTACACACAGGTGGCTGTTCTATGGAGGTGGCCACTAATACAGGATTGACTGTAATTAAAATCGATTAACTTGATTTCTAAAAATTACAAATAATCTGAGAATTGTCAGGTGCGGCGCCAATCGATAGGATGAGAGACGCATCCACAGCAGATGGGTTGGGTACGTGTAACTGATCCATAGAATCAGCAAGCCACAAGGATAACACAAGACCACACTGAATTTACATCAACTACGCAGTTTTGTGTAGTGCGTTGTTTGATCAGGTTTTACCATGAGGCACGATGACTACAGAAACTGCTTAAACCGAAATATCTTTTCTACGCTGAGTTGCTAATGTATAGAGACTTTTCGATGACCCCTTTCTTGTTATTAATTATGCGCTATATTTCGTTGACGTAGGTCGATTATGTGCGCTTTAATGAGTCTGCGCAGTTGGCTAAAGAAGAAGACAAATTAGTCCACGTTGTGCTTCTTTGGGGCTCATTGGACGACCAGTCCTGCTGAGGTGAGGTCACGATGAGGCGCCTGGGCTCTAGGTTCCAGGCCTAACAGAATGTTCATCTTGTGTGCTTGTATGTTTTATTTTTCAGGGCAGGAATATATTTTAATACCGATACAAAACAGCTGAAAAGCAACAATTTACTAAATGGCTATTACATTACATTCAAATGAATAAATCAATTATAAATTAGGATACGCTAAAATGGCCATTCATGCATGTGTCACATTGATTATGCTCCTCCATCGGTCTTTTTCCGGAGCCACGGTTTGTTTTTGTATTTCAACTTTCAATTATCTGCGCGAATAGTTTACATAGCGACTCCAACGTAGGACTTATATAGAACTGACCGTAAAACATAGTAAAATAGTAAAAACAGTGCATGTATTGAGTCTCAAATTAGAATGAAAACGCTCGTTAAACTTTAAAAGTGTTCCCTCTAGGTCTGTAATCGTCCCATCCCTCTCTTGAGTTTCTCTATAGAGGAATAGGTCAGCGTGGTGGGCAATACCGAGCCATTGGCATTCTTAGCTTTAAGGTGGAACGCCTGGCGTCCAACATTGTGGAGGGATTCCAGGGTAGTGAATACCAAATGCATAGCCGGCAAAGGACCGATGAGATAGGATGACGTTGGCAGTGCGAGTATATATCAGTGTCACTGCGTCAATGCCGTAAAAGAGCACTGACTCGACTGCAGATTCAAACAGATTTAGTTTGGCGTCTTTCCCAGCTCCAAGTTAGGCGTAGTGAGCCGTAACCGCACATTATATACACATTAACAAAAGGTGTACAAATTTTACATTAGAATGACAGTTAATCATGAAGAAACTAATTGATAGAACGTGTTTCATAATGAGGTCTATTTTTCACATGTTAAGCTGAGTCCAGTCTTTTGGTGAGTCGGAGTAACGACATAGCACATGCGGACTGTGTTCTGGCTCGATTCCATCCAGTTTTCTTGAGTCTTCAATAAATCCATTAAATGGCGTTATATTAATTAAGCTAATGATACGCCCATTGAATGGAGATGCTGAAATTAGGCTAATGTATTTGCTTGAGTTCTGGGAGATCTTTGTATGTGTTCTTTATCGGAAAAAGTCAAAAATGGAATTTACATGGAGCAGGCAATTTGCATACACTGCAAAAAATATTGTTCCTATTGAACAAAACTTCTCATTTCAAGCAATATCGACGACACTATAATACGGAAACGTCTGTCGGTTTGTATGTTTGTTTGTTTGTTTGTCGGTACAAAACCGAGTACCTGCTGCTAAACGTCCCGGGAAAAATGTAGGCCCCGGTTGAGTACACTTTTCTAGACGCGCGTTGTTTAGCCAGCTCTGAAAGCAGGTCAAAGTTGAATAATGCAAATTGGCGCAGAACATAACGGAGCCGTTTTTTGAAATGGTCGCTTTGAAGCCTAGCTACATATTGCTATTGTTCTACTACAGACCAAAGGCTTATTTCAAGAAATTTGATACCTGAAACAAGAAAAGAAATCTTCTCTAGAAAATGTTTTTAAGTGTATAGCACTTTCGTTCCATGGCGAAATGGCATAGATATAATATATATTGAGAGCAGTATATCAGTTTGGCAATAGACATTAAAATATCTATCAATACTGCTCTAGCCAACGCGAAACAACTCTGGACATAATTATTCTACATCTACATTCTGTGTCTAATTTTGTTGTTTTATTCTTTTGTTGTGCTATCATAGGTTCAGGGCGAACTCTAAGGGAGGGTCCTCTCGAGAGTTCGCCCGTGCTCGAGCTTCTGTCGAAGCGCTTTGTCAGTTCCTGGGCTCTTGTTTTAGACCTGAAGGTAAGTCTTCATTTCTAAACTTGTATAATTACAAACCTTACACGGCTCTTGCCAAGAACGAATCATGGGTGGTACAGTGAAACCTGTCTATAATGGTCACCTCGGGGACCTAAGAAAAATGACCTTTATAGACAAGTTGCCTTTCTGTACAGGTTGATTTCTATAGAAAGTGTCATTTTTGGGGGTTATGAAGAGTGGCTTTTATACACTGGTGGCTGCTCTATAGAGGTGGCCGCTATTACAGGTTTGACTTTATCCTTAAACCTGGAGTAAAGAAAAGCTCGGGACTAAGCTAAAACGTTTTAGAGATGTTAGGTATTTATTCGAGACATGATATTTAATTTTGGACTCCGCGGAATTTCTATCTTTGCAGGAGTTGGTGAAAGGCGAACAGGAGAGCTTGGCCAAGACAGCCGCTAAAACGTGCTTGGACGCATACAAGTACGAGAACTGATGAGTTTTGTTGTTGTTGTTGTTGTTGTTGCTTTTATCGTATCATGTACTGGTTGGTTTTGAGTTCTCCTATAGCTACTTGTTTTCATAATCCAGTTACTGTTTTGCCTGTCGCGAGCGTTAGAGTGGCATTCGTTATTGTAAGCAACTCTTCAACTTTCTTCTTTGATTTTCGTACATTTCACAATCATCGTCAATTTCGTCTTACGCCAGAGACGCGTTGACGGCCATCATATTTCACAATCAAAATAATTTATATCGTTCTTATCAAATACTATAAGCATACATGCATGCTATAAGTGTGATTATTTTTAACCACTTGAGCTAATGTTGGCTAATTTTGCGTCCATTCCTCGCGACAATAACGTTATCACAGCAAGTACAAGACATCATATGACGTCCCATGGACGCTCTCACGACGTTTGGACGTCGCAGGTACGTCGTAAAGACAGTGGGATGTGATCGTATCGCAGCCTTTTGGATTTCGACTTTTTACGCTTCGCCTCGTGGTATCATCGATTATATCGGTGCTCCAAACCACATCTGAGAGATGCCAAAGCTGCAGATATGCGTAGGCACCGAGGCGAAATGGAGATTGAAGTAATTTCCGTCGATGTTTGTTCCTGTCAGAGTGTCAGAGCAGGTCTCTTTGAAATAGACGTGCATGACTTCATTGCTACTCTGCTTGAATTCAACTTGACAACCGGCGCATGACGCAAAACTGCAAGGAATGGAACATAATGTCAAATATCCTATAATACTCAACCCGCCATGATGTCTGTCTGTCTGTCTGTCTGTCTGCCTGTCTGTAGATCGGTAGGTAACCCCCAAAGCTCCATCGAAACGTCTCCTTCGCCATCGTTTCCCTGCCAGACTGCCCAATAACAAAACTCGCAACTGGGATGCCGTCTTCCCCGAAAAAGGCAATCGAATGCTCTCATTCTTGACACGAGCTTGGTTTTCCGTTTTACGCTTCGACATTATCACCCATTTTCGTATGTTCTTAATCCTTCGATTGCGACGTCGTGATTTGTAAGCAAGTAAAATGGCGGAAAATCTGATGGCGAAGCTACGTCATTCGTCTATCGTATTCATCCCATGCAGATCCTGACAGACTGATATGCGTTTTACTAAGTCCTGCGATTGGACCTGGCTGCTAAGCTGCTAGTATTTTATTAATCGACTGTCCCAGGGACCAATGAAACGTGGTCACTTAAGACAGGTGGTCGTTTAGGCAGGTGCTTTCTGCTATTATGGCGCAATGTTATTCTAGACGGTCCTCTACGTAAGACTGCTGTCCTTGTTCATCTTATGCATTTATTATATGGAATATGGATGAGATAATAAATGATGACATACCTGCTCGTGTCGTAATGTAAATGGATGTATTCCACGTTCGTGCAGCGCATGACGTTGGTGTTCGTCATGGGGTCGAGGCTGGCCTTCCTAATGCGAACGTAATCTTCCCAGATGGGCTTCGTTCCGAGGTTGGAAGGATCTGCGCATGTCATTCGCCACACGGCCGAGTGGGCCAGAATGCTCTTCATGTGACTCAAACTCATGCGATAAGAGGAATTGTTTGGCGTCTGACCATTGACAGGAGAGTCACGGTAGAGAGGCACATCCTGAGAACGAAGAAAGGAGCCATCGTCTTATGGAACCTGTGGTAGCGACCACTCCTTTACAGCGACCATCTGCTCTATAATAATCACTGCGCACCAGTCTCTTGAACGAATCGACTGGTGGTTCTGGCACGCGTTTGAAGATTGATAGCACGACCATCTAGAACGGGTAGCTGTGACCTATACGAGCAACGAGCTCTTACGTTCTCACCAGAAATCCTCACTTTGCAAAATTGGGCATGCTATTGCAGACCTACACAATTTTCCCTGTCAAATGTTTACCTGAAACGCTTATAAGTTTTAGACGTGAATAGCGATAGGCAACTGACTATCGGGTGCAAACACTGAGAATCCGTATAGATGGGATTTCTAGCTAATGCAATAGGGACTAAAGTGACCCAGAAAGCCCCCCTAATTAGGGCTGTAAATTTGCTGCCTAGTAATATTGCATGAGATCTTTACTTTAACCTACGTAATTATGTGTGTATCGTCATCCTGCATAATTACCTTGCGTCACTCACTTCGAAGATGTGGTCCTTGATACTTAATCTACTAGCTGCAGTGTATGACATCACCATCGTGTAGGCTTGGCCTGGTTCACTGTCAAAATCGCAGTAGACCGAGAGTGGCGTATTATCAGCGGCAGAGTGAATGCTGTAGAATCCGTTCTTATGATATGTGCCATGAAGCTGCGCGCAAGACAACGGTCGCCAGTGACCGTTTGCTCTCCACGCGTTGATCATCTGTTCGATTGAAAACGACAACTTGTCAAAGACACAATTAAAAACGTACATGGAAAACTGTCAAAAGCATGGATCAATTTCTGTTGATGATTGAAATGAACAACTTACCGTCACGCAGAGAGCAACGATGAAGCACAACCATTGGTTAGGCATGTTGTCGAATGATGTAGCTTTGAGTAGATTTTCAAAGACATCGCATCATCAAGTGTGTCTGCTGATCATTGTGTTTTTGCGTCTTGACATCTTCAGGCGTTCCTTGTTTGATTTTGAAATACCTATTGTTTGTCAGTCTTCTCGAAGTTTTCAAAACAGCCATGGGTTTTACATTACGCTTAGTATGGCTCTATAGCATGTACGTAACTTATAAAGATAATACATGGTTTTTGACTATATCTCTTGGTTTTGAAATCTGTAATTCATCTTGTCGTACGTTGTAAAAAGATGTTGTGAATTTTATGTGCTTTCTAAAATTAGGAATGAAGCGATGCACTTTGGCATGCATTGCCATCCATTTTACCATGACTCCACGTGATATTTCCTCTCAGTTGAGTTTCATTCGTGCTGTCTCTTTCTCTGGTCGTGTGATTCGCAGTCAGATGTCTTGTTCATTGTGTTTTTGCTTGCTCTTTGAATTTCCACGGGGTATGATATTAGCTCGTTATGGTTCCATTGTGATGTACGCCAGACCACGGTTGTCCTCGAGCACAATGCGTTTTCCTGAAAAGTGACGCCGCATTGTTTTCTGTTTTCGTTTTTATCAATAAACGAGACAAACCTCGATGGAAATAAAACGGAAGTGATGCGTCTTTAAAAGAAAACTCAATTTGAGATAAATGTCGTTGGGAATCTTGCATTCGTATTTACCGATGGTTCTTTGCGTTTAGAAGCGTAACTTTTAAAAGAGCACTTGCCGATTAAGAACAATCTTTTTCAGCCCAGCTAGCATCTCCCATGGTTCTTTGCGTTTAGAAGCGTAACTTTTAAAGAGCTACTGTACTTTCCGATTAAGAACAATCTTTTTGGCTGAGTTCGTACAAAAGTAGGCAGCTGCTGTTCTGGGGATGTTGGCAGTAGTTGTAGCTAACTACATTAATCCTGCTGCAGTTGTGGAGAACTAAACTCCGCCTGTGGCATTTTCTACGATCCTGGTAGACATTCCAACATGCCCGCGGATTGCTTCGACTATCGCATGATTCCGACTACCGTTAGTAGTAAAGTAACACCTGTCTTGACTCTGGCTGCGGTTGTCGTGCAAGGGAGTACATTCTAGGGGACAGGGGGGGATTTGCGCGTGACTATGTCGTGTGAAAGATAAGGGTCGCTGGTATGACTACAGATCTAATGTGGGTTACTGGAATGACTAGTGATACTGAGCGTATGGCATATCATGATTCCTTATTTTTATTAATAAACGCATTTTTCATAATGATTGTAACGTTACATTTAACGGTACAGTCAAACCTATATCAGCGGCCACCTCTTTAGAACAACCACCTGTGTATAAAGGCCACTCTTCATAACCCAAAAATAATACTTTCTATAGAAATCAACCTGGATAACAAAGGCCACCTGTCTATAAAGGTCATTTTCCTCAGGTCCCAAAGGTGACCATTATAGACAGGTTTCACTGTACTCATTTCTATATGATCGTCGATTTCCACGCGGTTCGTGCCTGTCAAGCATGTTTATTTCACTCAAAATGACATGACTGAAAATCAGCTCCCCCAAGATGCATCTATTTATATTATACTTCGTCTCTTGTGTTAGGTTCCCAGTGGAGTCGATCGTTCTGCTACCGAATGGCACCATTTTGTCTCAAATCAACGCCAATGACTTATTGGACATGGGAAGCATATCCTTTGCTGAGTTAGTATGACGTCGAAAAATCACTGTTTACTAGTAATCCATTTAACCTCGAAGAAATTAAGGAGCGCTCATTATTTGTATGCCCCGGGTTGGTACCAAAGAGAAGCAAAAAGTTTCAACCATTTTTGTTTTACCCAACCTTCAGGCAACCAAGAAAACATTGCCCAACCTCTAAAAACTACATCAGATTTTATTAAACAAATGTGGACATAAGATAGATATCCTACCAGTATTAACAACTGTTATCAAATACATTACTTCACTCCATGTGTTGTCTGTGATCTGCTGTATAGATCAAATTTGTATAGATTCAGTCAGAAGATGTCATACCACGTTCAGTTACACGACATTGAAATCGATTAATCAGCAATGGAAAGAAAAATCAACAATGGAAAGAAAATATCAGTTGAACGTGACCGTAAAAAAATCACCCAACATTCGGTGTTGCCAAAATTTGAGTTACCCACCCCGCTTCTCTTCGGTACCAAGTCTGGGTCCTTACACTATGGTTACACTGCAATCACTTTATCATGAATTCCGTTTTTTGTTGTTCTAGTTTCATCGGTGATCCAATCTCAAAACGTTATCTCAATTTTCTGGAGGATGCTGTCGAGAAATCAAGACAGTAATTGATACAATTTAGTTTTAATATTTATGTAAATACGGGCTACGAAGAGCACTCGCTTTAGAACTCAACGCGAAGAAAACTGTTGAATATTTTTCACTTATGAAGACTAATTTGTAAATGATGTTATTTCATGTAAATATGTCTGATGCTGCGAAGAATTGTGACATTGGTGGTCGCATGTAGCGCTGGTTCGAGAACAGTAGCCCGTATATTTCTTGTCGTTTTTTGTGTGTTTTTTACACATTTGTCATCAATAAAACATTGATGACAGGCGAATACAAGTAAGATATCTTATACACTTACGTACAGCCTAAAATAAAATAATTTACAGTGAGTGCTAAGGTCTACTTTTTGACTCACGGTTACCATGGTAACCCGTGGGTCAATGTTGTGGAGGGGAAAATTTTTCTTTTTTTTTTATCTTCATATTCAGACCGTGGGAAAATTGGTCGCCCCCCGCTGTGATCGTGGGAATCGCACACTAGTGTCGCACGTGATCCCTCGATGACGTCATGGTGAAGTGATTTGCGCTGAACTGTGCTTATGGAAATGTGCTTAGTTTCGGTTTTATACTAGACTTAAAGAGGTC
>OFHS01002850.1:0-14369 GCA_900245855.1 Calvadosia cruxmelitensis | reverse complement strand
CAACTTTATACTTTGACGAAGCGACAAGGGCAACAGACGACGTGCAAACGATGCCAACGGGGACCAATCATCACGAACAGTGGACGAAGAACAGGATGCGACGTGAAGACAACATAGCGACGAATGTGGCACTGCCGCCCCCGAGATCTCTATTTTTCTAGCAATATGGTGCCCCTAGTGTAGTGTAGGTCAAAAATGTTTGGCAGCAGAAGACAAAATAGGGCATCCTTCATATTTTATTTATTTTGCAGTTTATTTTTATTTATTTATTTGATTTTCGCCCCTGAGGAGTGCCCCTGATAATATTTTGTTGTAATTGCGCCACTGTCCCTGGACATTTTTGGCTCTGCCGCCCGCGAGATCTCGGCGAGAAGTGCCACACTCTGCAAACTGGGGCAGGACTAGGATCAGGATTAGGGTTTGGGTATCAGGGTTATAACCCAAGTTTTGTTTACAACCAATGTGGAAGTTGGATGGGGTCAACACTAGCACTTGGAAATTGGAATAGGTTTCAGTTGCAGGTAAATTGAGGGTTAGTTTGAAGACAGATAAATAATGTTCAATTTCAAACTCTTGATTGCGGCGGCTAGTTTAGCCTTGACAATGTAATCTCAAGAAAATGAAATTGTAAATGTTACCCTTCCCAGTGGCGTGTTCCACTGGTTTCTGGGCCATTCAAATTCGAGCAATGTGGCCCGATTGATTGCAGCCGTAACAGATGGGCGGCTCCAGGTCCACAGTCCAAGGACTCTCCTTTCCACGAGTGTTGGCCACTAAACAGAGTCAGCCATGGGACGACAGGGCAACAACAGACAAGCTTTTTCGACCACTTCGTGCAAGTAAATTGTCGCCACATTGATGAATGCCGGTAGTTGCATGGTTGGAGCTGGCCGAAGGAAGCCCAACCACAAAGACACATTACATCAGCCGGTAGCTCGATCCACTGAGCAGACTTGTGAGTCTTTGGAAATCTGTGAGATACACATCAATAGCCTCACCTTCCTTTAGCTTGCAACTTAGGAATTCCACTGACTTAGCAGTGTGACTGATGCGTTGCTATAGTGGCATGTTTGCTACTAGAGATGCCACCATCTAGAAATAAATAGCTTTCTCCAAATCAAGCACCAATGCCAAAAACCTTATCAATGGTGATAACTTTAAATCTGTTTTAAAATTTAGTGCAAATTATGACACATATTGATTATAATTTCTAGCATACTTGTAGTAAAATGTTATATACTTTTTAATTATCTTTCAGGTGTGTTGTTCCGTGGTGAATATGAATGGAAAGATCCGGTCAACGAGGATGAAATGTAATAGTGCTTTGAAGTTAATGGAAATTCTCCTGATTGTCAAGGATGCTGATTTTTATGCTGTCGACCGTAATGAAACTGTTGGAAACCGATATTTAGAAAAGTACAGAAAAACTGGTGCATCGTGGGAGTCAAACCCACGACCTTTGGATTGCTGGTCCACTGCTCTGCCATTGAGCTAGACGCACCCTCGTTAATCTGCACGAACAATTTCCCTTATATATCTGCCGCCGAGTGAGCCTCGTTACGTCGTCGTGTACCGGCCATTTGGTACACGACCGCCTTTCATTTTACGAACCACCATGTGTTGCTTTGTAGAGTGTCTATTGTAAACATACACTCTCCAACAGAAACCTCTGTTTCAAATCGGCCTCAGTTTAATTAATGTGGATGTAATGGGCCTACACAGCAATGTTAGGGCCAGAGGTGATGTGAGTCTTGAAAACAGATGGTCTTCCTGTTATAAATCCTACGCATTGCTTGATGACTTTCAAAGATGTCTTTTGGGATATAACAGAGGCTTCAGAATAACTTGTGAACATTGATTTGAGATTTAGACTCACGGTTTCTATGGTAACCTGTGACTACAGTATACAGTGGGCCAGAGCAGTGATTAGTTTCTCATTTTGTAATGTATAATATTCCAATCATTATACTTTTTGCGGCCGAAGAGTTGATCTAATATTGAAACTGTAATGTTCCGATCTCAAAACATTGATCACCAAAATCAGCAGAGAAATCTCTACAAACTGCTTTACAAGTCTGTATAGACATGTTTATTTGCAATTTATGAAAGCCGGCTTCGTAAAAATGGGTTGAAAGTAGCAAAATGGTGTTCTCACTTGTTTTTGTACTGCTACACCTTTTTGGATCTTTGAAATGCAAATTGTTAAATAGCATCCACCCTCTGAACAACAAATTTGATCATTTTTATCGAGCGTGGAGTGCATGGGATGTTCATTGCTATAAGATCTTTTTATTGCCAAATGGTGCTTCTTGCTTCGCCCTACTCCTGTTGTATGAAAGCAGGTGATTTCTCATTTATTTTGCTCTTTTTCTGGCAGTGTTCACGTGAGCATCATTGACCAAAGTGGAAAGAAGACCACTGTCCGTGGAAAAGTTGGTGATAATTTACTATATCTTGCTCACCGGTATAAAATCGACATGGAAGGTGGGTATTAGTGCTGTTTGATATACGAGTTTCCCGATCTGATCCGTTTTGGTTTTGCCCGATCCCGATCCAATATGACAGCTGGAAAATGATTTCCAATATTGTCTGATATCGTTATTACCGGTACATTGTTATGAAGAAGTTCCGAAAAGCGGCTTAAATTTTCATTTATTTGTTCTGATATCGCCATATGCAGCTGCAGTGTATTTGGTTTATACATGAGTAGACTTATGCCGCAGATGAAGAGACCAGGAAATTGCTTTGTTTGCAACTCAATCAGCCGTTCTATTATGAATGATGGTCAATTTTGAGGATTGTTCTTTGCTGTCAAAATTGTTGATTTCAACTTAAAAGCACGTGCCTAAAACCTCTCGCATCCCAACATGCATTAGGATTGAGTTGAATGAATTCAACATCTCGACACAATGCCAACAATGCAAACATCCGTATTGTTGTTCCACAATGAGCAAATCCATGATAGAACAGCATTAATGCTAATAGATATGCCTGTCTAGCCTACAGATGAATGGACATTTTCAATAATAATGGGCAAGTAGTCACTGATATCAATGGCTGTATATTTTTATCCTGTTTGCTTGTAACACATTGATGCAAGTATTTGAGGAATTAGTAGAATGAAACCTGTCTATAATGGTCACCTTTGGAAGATGACGAAAATGCCTTTATAGAATAGACAGGTGGCCTTTTTGTCCAACTCTTTTTAATGTGCCACCCATTTTAATTGATGCTGTGATGGCTCTGTATTCAGACGTGTCGTCCTTTCTTTGGTCACGTATGGTGACACGGATAACTTTTTAATCCCGTCTGGAGTATACCAGGAAGACGTGCTAGCCCCTTTTCATCATGTTGTGTGTCGTCTTGGTTCTACAATAATTTGCATACCTTGATGGTTGTGGAACTTTGTACTTTTGTAGTTTGCAATAAATCGAAGATCTTTGTAGTGTTGTGCCAATTCTACTCTATAGCTCGTAGCATAGATCATGTCTTAGCAAGATTGTCGCCAGATATCACAATCATATGACACGCTACTCAAGCATGCTCTAAGCTATCACTGACCAACAATTTTATCTACAATCTATGCAACACATCACACCATCCGCAGAAGCCTTGGTAACAAAAGAAGATGTTACGATTTGTTAGACACCTCATGCGTGACCAGCAAAGACTAAACAGCCACTTCATCATGACTTCATTTGCTGGCAAACCAATGTTTCTGCGCCAACAGTGGTTGACCTGAAACGTTGCTTATTTTAATGTGCTCTCTTAAGATTTTACCGGCAGCAATTTTAGCTTTGTAAATAATTGTAACTTTGTAAACAAAAATTCTTACAACATTATTAGTAAAGGGAAGAACAAGCTGTTCATGTAGCAGCATCACATTACATTATGAGTAACTTTGATTTGATATTTACTTTGGACTGTTTCTGCTTATTTTTTATTACCATTAGCTTCCTATTATTTCATTGACTAATGCCATGGTCCATTGCTTTTACAGGTGCCTGCGAAGCTTCCTTGGCTTGTACAACATGTCATGTTTACGTTGGAGACAGCCACATTGACAAACTTGAAGAGGCGTCAGAAGAGTAAGTGGCAGATTTCTTCCTTCTTTACGAACATAATCAGAGACATGTGTTGTAGCCTCATTGCACCTTCATTTCCTATGTCGTTTGAAATGCTTAGTATTATTTTGTAGTGTTTGTGGGTTGAGATGTTGATTGAAGACAGAGGCAAGTAGTTGTAGTTGAGTATATATAATTGTGGCAGATACGACGGAGGGTAACCAGCCCATCCGAAGGCTCGAGAGTACAGATTGCAAGAGAGTTGACATTATAACATGACATTTTCGATTCTCACAATCTGATTGGCTAAGAGCCGTGTTTGAAAATTCGACTGAAAACCGGGTTTTACAAATCCGCGAGATGCATTTTTATTCATGATTCGGAATGCCGCAAGAGGTAAACATTACAGACATTACCACAAGCTTCGGCTTCGGATTAACGAGCAGTATGCTAGACCTTGGCACTCCCGATATGCATTTCCACTTTCCAGCATATGTCTTTTGAGCTGCACTCCTTGATCAATAGTTTTGACTTGTCGCAAAGTATCTTCTGTGTTGCCTACCGGCTGTTGCTGTGTGCAAGGCGCGTGATTTGAGTCACGTGATTATATGCTTCTCCCTTATTGGCCATTTTGACTAGTAATGCATGCTTGACACGTGATATTTTCCCCACGGGAGTTGCTACTGATGTCTGATTGGTCGCATTGATAGTCTATCCGAAATTTGATCATTCTTGGGAGAATGTGAGATAGATCATTAAAATTTAAAACTAAACAGTCATTATATTGTCTTTCATTCATACATGTCAAGTTGTCCATTGTTGACGATTGGTGCTCATGTTCTGGCATCAAAATTTAGTAAAGTGATGCCTTTTAATGGGATAACAGGTTTTTTCTGTCGCAAGCATTCTCAACCGCTCCATATGCCAAAATGTGTCTTATTTTATTGTAACTTGTGCTTTGCATCTTTATGAAACTGCTAACAATCAAATTGTTCAGGATAAAACTTGTTGTTCATCACCTTGATGACTGACATGAATTGTTTGAACTAAAAGTCAATGGCTAGGTGCAAGGTAGAAAGAATAGAATAGTAAGTAGCTGGTTGCCAGCAATTGTGAGCTCACTCATTTCAACGAAAGTCCTTAAACTCATCAGCCCAAGATAAGTGTGGCCGTTGTGCTATCCGATGGGAGGTTTGCAACATGCGTTGGATTCTCCTCGTACGAGAGCCCTGTCACTATTCCAATGATTTCGCTACAAGGTGCTTGGAGAGGAGGGACAGAAGTTTCCGGTTCCAGTTAAAACAGTTAGAAATAATAGGATTCTTAATCAACATCATCATCATCGTCTTTATTTATATCCTGATAAGCTTTTGCTTGTCTCCCTCGGGTCCTCTTAATATTAATATTGAGTTTCTGATGATCGATTTCTATACAAGAATCTATTTGTTCTCCTTCTAGAGCTGCGTCGTGTTTTAGTTGTGAGTTTGAGAACACAGTCAAACCTGTATTAGCGACCACTTCTGTAGAGCAGCCACCTGTGTTTTAAGACCACTTTTCGTAACCACAAAATGACACTTTCTATAGATATCAACCTGGACAGAAAGGCCACCTGTCTATGGTTTCACTGTACAGTGTAACTCGGTTAATATCACACCCTTGGGAAAATCGTAAAACGTGATATTATCCGAGTCGTGACAATAACCGAGTCTCATACTCAGACCTCTAATTTTGCAGGAATAGCTCAAACAATAGCAAAAAGCGGGCCATAAAACAGCAACCTCTGAATCAACATCAAACAGAGCAACTATGTAGAGATTTTAGCTACATAAGACTCATTTTCTTTGATTTGTCACGCTCAATGAGACAAACACAATGAAAAACATTTCATCGACTTTTTCTTTCACGACAATAACGACTCCTATAAATTCAAGCAAGGCAACAAATCACAGAAAGCGTGACAATAAGCGAATGTAAACATAAAAATCCTTTGAAAATCCGTGATAATAACCGAGATGTGACAATATCCGAGGTGATATTAACCGAGTAGAATAATAGAAAAGCTTAGGGACTGGCGAATGGAATTTCATTTTCCGTGACAATAACCGAGATGTGATAATATCCGAGGTGATATTAACCGAGTTATACTGTATATGCACTACGTCGGGCAAGTGCTGAGGTAGTCCGATACACTACAGTTGGCGCATGACACACGCAGCGCATACAAAACCGTGACATCAAATCACACCTTACACCTTGCATGACACCACAGACATTCCTGATTGTTTTCTTGATATTTCCCAGTTGATGATAGCTTGATTTTTTTTGTCTATCAGGGAAGAAGACCTGCTTGACATTGCTCCGCTGCTTGAACCAAATTCAAGATTAGGTATTTGCCAGCAAAGAATATTTAGTTCAATACTGGAATAATATTTTATGCAGTTTTGAAATGTCCTCCATGTATGTAAGTTATCTAACTGCAATCAAAATCGGTTAATCTGATTCTTTAGAAACAGAGAATAAAAAGTAACGGATTCTGCAATCAGTGTATTGATTGATTGAAGACAAAACAACAGAATCAATGGAATTAGACAAGCGTAAAGCATAGTTACGTCACAACGCTTTTCGATCGTCTACAATACTCAACATTCTTCATCGGCTTAATTAAAGGATAAAATGGCATGTATTTCAAATCTAGTTTCGGCTTGCAACACTGAGGATACAAACACAACACAGCAGGAACCTTTGTGATTGACGAAGTTTCATATGACTGTGAAAACTGACATAATATTGGAAGTATCGGATCGAATGATAGAAGGCATTGCACAATATATTGCGTTGAGCGAAATAAGATTAATTCTGGAGTTGAACTGATTATTGAAAATCCAAATATTGTAAGCTACATTTACTACTTTGTAGCTCATTGCAAGTAAAAATTACTGCTTTCCAGAAAGGAAATTTTGAGTTAACTTTCTTAGATTACTATGAAAAGCCTCGGTTGCTTGTAGTTCCGTATCGTTGACTTCTGAAACTTTATTCAATTATAAAATTTCACAATGACGAGAATTAGATTAACTTGATTCAACTCCAGTTTGATTGCAGCAGTTTGTATCTCGTTGTTAAGTTTAATTATCGTACGTTGATGTGGCAGTATTTGTAAAACTACGATTATCTAGGTCACATTTTCAGATCATGAATCTTTTTCTTTTCTTTTCCTTTTATTATTTTTTATTGTACTATCCATTACCACTCATTCATATATTGATTTATCTGTAGGATTATTACGCTGTGTCTGGATATATCGTAATATTATAATCATGCATTGTGTTTCTTTTCTGAGCAAAAGACTGTTTCATTTCGAATTACTCTGATGTTTGTTCAGTAAATAATGTCTACACTTGTACCTAGGAGCTTGACTAAACGTTGTTTTTTATTAATTCTTTTTTCGTATTTCTCCTAATTAGGTTGTCAGATCATTCTCACAAAAGATCTTGATGGCATCGAGGTCACTTTACCCAAGATGACACGGAATTTTTATGTAGATGGACACGTACCAAAACCACACTGATTTAAGATTATGTTTACTTTAAAGTTATTGTTTGTTTGATTATTGAGGGTTCCATGGCATCAGAATCTGATTCTACGGATCTTTCCAGACGTTTATTGCTTACACACAACTTGAGATTATATGTAGCAATATTTATTACATTATAGTATTGGTCAAATCACTGTAATGGCTCTTTTCTTTGGAACGTACTATGATGCGCTACTTTGATTTTCAGAAGTAGTAGAGACCCATCATCATTCATTCAGAGCCCAAGTCTGGGTTGGGAATTTAGAGGCGGGGGCTAAAGAGAGCTGAAGTCCCTTTGTCAGGGTACTTCAGCCCTTAGCACAGGCCGCATTATCGCTAAAACAGGTGCGAGTTGTGCGTCATGACTGATGCAAGCAATCACTTAGCATGCCGTAGATTCTCCCGCTTCCTGTTTGTTGGTGAGAAACAACGTTTGTATTGTTCTAGAAGAACAATGTCCCAGAAAATGCCCAATCAGCGTAGCGCTAAGCAAATGCTTGTGCCATGGAAATCACAACGTTGCTAGGTATCAGCCAATCACAAGGAGCTGTGAATTCAACCAATCAAAGTATACTGCTCTGAAGCTGGTAGTAGGCAAAAAAGCAATTTTGCACGACTGCACAGACGCGCTAATTTACCGAAAAATAATTCAGTTGCAAGCGACCCCTTGAGTGGCCTTGACGTCATCACCTGGAATCGACGGGGATGCGTCGTCAAGGACACAGCAGGGTGGTATTGTATGGCGTTGTATTGAAAGCTGATTTGTATTTCTTCGGTGTTACTTTGTCGCCTGTGTCTGACCGTTACTTCATGTAGCAAATGCAATAAGAGGAAGAGGGACAGCCTCTACTGTATATGTAGAGGACCGTCTATTATTTTTACGGGTGCCCCCTCAGCAGATAATACGTGGGGACGTGCAATGTATTTTAATTATTTTTGTGTGAGTGCTAGCTAACAAAAGCTATCAACCAATCAGTTAGGTTGCTTGTTCGTGTTTTTTCCCAAATTGGATTTATTTTGCAATATCCATTTATCTCATTATTTTCTAACTGCCAGATCTTATGTTGCGTAGAAACATTACATTGTTTAGGCTGCAAGAGTAAGACGGTTTTTCAGGGCAGCTACAGGCATATCACAAGGCTACCATTTTAACAAGAACTTGAGTCAAACTTGAATATCAAATGATGAAAGATTTCCTACAAGCTACAAACAAATTCATTTTTCATTATATTCCTGTGAATTTATTTGTTGTGTCTCCTTTGGTATCAGTCATATAGGTGTCACAATCTGGTTTACTTTCACAGGAGGTGGGAAATTACCCTGGTGTGGCATTAGTTTTGATTGACTGTAGCTATCATTACTGTCTTTCTGCAAACCCACTGCATTTATAAGGTGACATTTTAATTTTGGGCCAAACTGCAAGACTTCAACATATTTTGAAACAAGTGAAGATATATCTCTACATTTCAACACCGCAGTCAACGACATCATATAAACTCAAGCAAGAGAATAATGTGAGGTAGTTTCAGTCTTGGATTTGCAAGATAAATCAAAGAGTCAGGCATTTGACTTCAACAATGAATCAAATCCCCGTAAGACAACCTGATAAAACATCTTGAATAATTCATCCAAAAGGCATTGGGTTAAATTGAACAGCTCAACGTTACATCATTGAATGCCATGCCAAAGTAAATTAAACGACAGGATGACAACATGTTTATTTCTTTATAACTTAGACTTCATTTGCTTCATCAGTTTCTCAAGTTTCATGGCCACCATCATGTCGCCTTTGATCTTGAGTTTGCCAGACATGAAAGCTTGGGCCGAAAGCAGTTGGCCAGAAAACATCTTCACGAAATCCACTGTGTCCATGATCATCTCGGCATTGGCATCACCTCTTGGTGGCTTGCCTTTGCCAACTGAGCCTGAGGTACAAAAAAAAAAGAAATAAAATGAGTCTGATATCATTGCCGCATAAGTGAATTTCAACTTAAATGTTTTGAAGACAGCAAAACATTAATAGTGTCTGTGTGGTTTAGCGGCTATTGTGTGTGGCTGTTAATCGGGTGTATCGGGTTCAAATCTGAGCCTAGCCGACAAATATATTCCAATAGTAGTTGTCTTTTCCATTGTTTCAAAGGCAGCAAGAGAGACAAGTTAGTGCCTTATTGGGTTACCCTCGTTAAAGAGTGACACCTTTATCTTTTTATAGTCTGTGCATTAAATGTACCCCATCGAAAACCCTATAATACGCGAGTGTCTGTCGGTTTGGCTGTTTGTCTATTTGACCGTTTGTCTGTTTGGCGGTACAAACTGGGTACCTGCTACTCAGTTGCAAATATGGGTGGCAAACGTCCCGGGAAAATATAGGCCTTGGTTGAGCACACTTTTCGAGACGCGCGTTGTTTAGCTTGCTCTGAAAGCAGGTCAAAGTTGAATAATGCAAATTGGCACAGAACATAACGGAGCCGTTTTTGAAAAGGTCGCTTTGAAGCTTAGCTCTGTTCTCTACAAGTTTGATGAAATTATCGCTGTGGATTGGGCACCTCGAACTCGATGTGCTTGCCTTTGCAAACCATTGCGCCCAAATGGTTGTCAAGAAATCACTTTCAGTCTCTTGCGAGCTGCCGTACTTTGTTGCAGCGTCAGTCTGAGCAAGGATGAATGCAAACGCTACTTGGCAATGACAGACCAGCATTACGCAGAGGAGCGACACCCAAGACGTTTTGTGCAGACACAAGATTAATTTGGTTCGGTCCACAGGATATTACAGTGAAACCTGTCTATAACGGTCACCTTTGAGACCTGAGGAAAATGGCCTTTATAGACAGGTGGCCTTTCTGTCCTGGTTGATTTGTATAGAAAGTGTCACTTTGTGGCTATGAAGAGTGGCCTTTATGCACAGGTGGCTGCTCTGTAGAGGTGGCCGCTAATACAGATTTGGCTGTACTACAAAATAAATAGTCATTTTTCTATTCGTGAAATTCTATAAAACGTCTTTAATCAATTAATGAGTGATTACTGTACAACTGTCGTAGAATGCCATCGTAATTTGGAGTGTTATCCTCTGACAATCCCTTTGCTGGACAACTGAGTAAGTTTAATCATAATTCCGATTAAACAGGTAATTGGTATGCCACACACTTACCCGATCCATTCTTAAGATCAAGATACCATTCGCCACCGTCATCTCCAGTAACTGTGAACTGATAAACAGCTCCAATATTCTGTACCAACGATTCATTGCAAAGTTGACCAATTTTATTCATGACAGTGTCAAGGTCATTGCCGCCACTTGACGCATTGGATCCTGCATTTTTTATGGCGGTTCGTTGCAAATTGTCAATTTCACCATCTGAGGAGTACCTTTCATCTGGCAAGAAGTAGTCTGGAGACAATGGGCTACCTGCCGAGATCATAAAGGCAAATGCACATTAGAACTCATTGAGAAAGGAAAAACTAAAAAAAACTAAGGAAAACTAACATCAGTAAACAGCACAACGAATGGAACATCCTACCAGATGATTTAAATTAGAGTTGTAGCGGGGTCCCAGCGGACCCCGCATCCCCGGAATTACCTGCAATATTATTTCCCGTTAACCCCGCTTCCCATTCCATGCGGGAAAATTATAATAATTATTAATTTTCAGTAAAATAATCCTGTAATTGGGCCATAATTGCTGCAAAAGTAGTTTGGGGCAATAACAGGGCACTGGATCACCGTAGAGTCATTGGTATGGTGTTAGCACAACACAAGGCAGGCAAGCAAAACCACGGCGTCTCAATTCGAAATACTGTAGTGTAAAAAAACCACTTGTCGTCTCCTCACTGTACAAGTGCATCACGTAATCTTCTTTATTATTCTCCGTCTCTGTATGCACTGACTTGAGCATTTGTCATTCTCAAATCAACGAATTGAGCAGATGGCAATGAATATACAACGATCACAAATGCTTGCAGAAATGTTTGAGCAATCAAATTAAATGTTGTCAAATCAGTCGTGGAAATGAGATAAGAGAAATTAAGCGACACAGAACATCATTTGTTTAGCGTAACTTTGGTTGTGTTTTGAGCACTGATCAGCGAAACTAGTTTGCCAATGCGACCAGTTAAACCAAGGTAGAGTCAAACCATCGCATCAGTGTTGAGGTGTTACGATCCCACAAGACAAGTTGCAATTCACAACGACGCAATACAGCAGAGACAAGAGAGTGATAAGACATTATGTTGCTAATAATGATTGAGGTACTAGTATATTTGCTAAAGAACTGCTGGCTGTCTTTGCTATCCTCTGCTGCAGAGACACAGAGAAAACATTCATCATCCTCGTCCATGTGTTTGCCTCGAGACTGTCGGGCTCATTCAAGAAGGTGCACGGTGCGAGAATAATAGGATCATGTGAAATTCAACACAGCATTTCCCATTGAACACAAAATAAAAAGTAAACGAACAAAGACGGGCAAAAATGATGAGAAAGCCAGAGCACAACGCGAAGAGAGAAAGAGAAACTGGTTTAGCGAAAAACACAAGGAAAAGTCTCTATTAAATGCAACTGCAGGATGTATTTCATTGTCTGTGCTATACAACAATAAATCATCAGTCAAGGCCCTGCGGAAGTAATTTCATTCCATAAATGCACAAGTTTTAATGCAGAGTGCAATCTTACAGTAAATGCATCACGAATATACATTACGAGAATAGAAACGTTTTCTCACTAATGGAAAATATGTTGCGACACTGGGATTTATTATCAAATGCAAATTTCTGCAGTACCAAATATAGTTTTCCGAGCGACATGTGCATGTTCTACGTCATTTGCAATGTTCCTTATTTTCACCACAAACCCTGCTTCCCTGCAAGGTATTCCGCAGGGAACCCCGCCTCCCCACGTTTCAGCTTCCCCACATTAATTCCTCACCGCGAATTCCGCAAAGTTACCCCCGCTATTGTTGTTAAAATTCTTATTCTAGTCAACTTTGAATTTAATCCTGCAAAATAATATGAATGGTTTCGGTAAGCATATTTCTAAATTAGTAATTAGATTAAATTATACTGCATGCTAGCTGATTTTAATTATAATTTGATTTGCAGACAATGCAATTTGTATCCTCGGAAACCTTCTGATTTATACAGTGCCCTATTGAGCATCACATTCGAGAGATAGGACAACAGTCTCAAGAATGCAGTTTGTGCGTGGAACCAGTAGTGGATTGAATACTTTATGTTTGTAGCTCGCTGCAATTTCAACTACCCACTAAAAATGTAGTTCGCTACAACTACAGCTACAACTATATTACATTCGCTACATCTGCCCAAAACTAACCCACTACTTTGCTACTGACTACTTTTATTTCTTACAAAGTCAATCAGAAGCAAGAATTTTGGCTTTTTATTATTATTCACAAAATATACGACTTGTTACGCGAACAAGGTTTTAGTAACTGGCTACATCATGCTACTTTTAAGTCAATCATAATAGTTGATAGTCAGTGTGCAGGCAGTGTGATCCTCAACTTTCAAGCCGTTTTCAGCCAATCCATATGCATGCTGAGGACAACATGGCGACGGATGCGATATGGGAATATCGTTGCCTGGATGAAGAGGACCACAATATCGCAGGCTGATGGCGATGAGCTTGATGGTTTACCAAAATCCTTGAGACGTGATGGCAAATTGCTCGTTGTCGAAACCATGCTTACTGCCGTTCGCTTGATGGCTTCGATCGAGGACGATTCCAGGTATCTTCTTGGCCGGCGAGGAGTAGCGACGGGGGCTTCGATGGGGTGTGCTTCATTAACTCGTGGAGTGATTCTCACCATCACGAAGTACATTGTTGATTGAAGGACTTGGTAATCGAAAGCCAGCAGAGGACTTACGATGTGTTGGTTGGAGCGGGCCGATGCCAACATGAGTTTCTTGCGTCGTCGAAGAGATGGGAGCATTGCTCGAGTGGCAAAGGGCTTATTGCAAACTCTTGTGAAGTGATGCCAAGAACGAGATGCCTTGTTTGTCAACGTGGAGACTGTCTGTCGAGGCTAACGTCGAACGGTACGATCTGCGCCAGGCGATAATGAATCTGCAAGGGCGATCATATCCACTGCGCCATGTATGAGCATAAGCCAAGCGATGAGTCATGTGTTCTCGTGATGAGCACAGATGAGAATGAATATATTTGTAAATAGCGGGATGATAGAGAAGAGATATTGAATCAGCATTCCTATTGGTGTAGAGCATTACCTAATACTACTACACTACTAAATTCTGATTTCCTTCTAAGAAAGATTACTTGAAGCGCAAGCCGCTCGCTGTTTGTTGTTTATCGACAACGGGCAGATGAAGCGCCAGCTGAGCAAACACTCAGATGCTACTATGAAAGCCATGTGAATTGGCAAATGACATCCGGTAGCCTACATCAATTGATATCAATCTGTCTGACTGAACGCAAACAATGTGACTGTGTTCGGAACAATTCTGTTAAAGGAAAAGCAAGTATGAAAAGTAATTTTAAAATGTTCAACAAGTTATAGTAACGATTACAAATTACCGCTGAAAATTGTAACGAATTACCGTTACAAATTACTTTATAAGAAAAGTAACGGATTACAGTTAAAACTACTAAAAAAGTAACGATTACAAGTAATCAGTTACTTGTAACAAATTACTATAGAGCGTTTGCATGTGACGTCACGAGCTGTCAGCAAAATTGCGGCGGCCATGTTGGTGTTCCACTGCCA
>OFHS01002849.1:0-15938 GCA_900245855.1 Calvadosia cruxmelitensis | reverse complement strand
TCAAAAGTAGCAACATATAACCAATCAGAAAGCTAGTCCCTCGCAATCAGCCAATGAGCAATCTATAAAGCGATTTCAAGTCTTCATTTGACTAGTTTTGTAAGCAGGACAAGGGTTAAAATTAGGTTGGCTTGGAAAAGTTTTAATTATCCTGTTGGTGCATGATCACTTGATCGGTACATTTTGTAACAACGCTAGTGATTTTATGTTGCCTTTATCAACAATACTAATGATTTAAGAACTTAATGCCTTTATAGAGACCTCTGTTGTGTCTATATAGAGTCAGCGCTGCCTTAGTAGCACCTGCCTGCCTTGCGAAACCATGTGTACCTGGTCCCTAAAAGTTCAATACATTCTTTATTGACTGTCTTAGGCTCTACCAAGTGGTAGATTTTAAGTTTGGTAATTAGATTAATTTATACTGCATGCTAACTGATTTTACTTCATATTTTGATTCGCATACACTATACTGTAATTAGCCTATTTTAGGGTTTGTATCTTTGTAAGCCTTTTAATTTATACAGTGCCCTATTGAAAATCACATTCGTGTGAATAGGCCGACTGTCTAAAAAATGATATTACATTACATTACTGTCTAGGGTAAGAGACCACTTTTATTGTCTCTTGAGTTAGGACCGGTTTGGTTGAGTTTTCTTGTTGTTTATTCAAGAAAGTAGCTTTGTGATCTCAATTATAAATAATTGGTTGTTTACAGAGCATGGTAGCTTCAAGTTTCTTTTGATGGAAGTTATTTCTGTATAATACCACTAGCCGTGCTGAAACTGTTGTAAATCTGGAAGGCTCTATACTGTTCTGCCATGATTAGTTGCACTTCAGCCATGTTTTTGTCTTTTCTCTTACAGGAATTGTAGGACTGAACAACATCAAGGCCAATGATTACTTGAACGTTGTACTTCAGGTTCGGTTTCTTTTTCCTGTTATTTAATTAACATGGAAACCAATGTGATTTTGACAATGCATCTTATGAAGAGTAAATTCCTTGTGACCAACTATCTCAACGTTGGAATTGTGTGGCCATCTTTCCCAACTGATAAACACAAGCTTGATTGCACAACCACAGGCTCGTTAAAATTTCTTGTTTCCTTCGTTACCAGTCCAGAGTTTGAACATCCTGTTGAACATCTTCTGCTTTGATAGATGCAGTGTTCAGCAAAGTACTGTATTTCTGTACTTAAGTAAAAGTAAAAGTAAATGGCAAAAAAGTACTTAAGTAAAAGTAAAAAGTACTCGATGAGAAAAGTGCTTAAGTAAAAAGTAAAAAGTACCATGCCCAAAAAGTACTTTTCTCAGAAAAGTAAAAGTATTTTTGCTAAATTCCCAAATCACGCAGGGATTCATTTAACAACAAGACAAGCAGAAAAAAACAACAAGTTGGTTTTACACTCAAATTCAGGGCGTCACCTTTCTAGGAAATTAACGTAAATGGACAATAAACCTGTTTCCCAAACCAAGACTCAAACTGATCACAGGAATTTGTTTCGGTGTTTCAAACGCTTATCTGCCCATCAGTCCATCTCTTGGCAATTATAATTCAGACTAGGCAGAAAACAATAAGCGCACATTTGATTTCAAATCAGGGTAAGCAACTTTGTCATTCCAAATTCGAATCTGCAAATTCGACAATCGAGCGGCCGTGAGTATTGTAAATGTCATTTTGAGGCAGACTCTTGCAAAGTAAGCAAAAAACAATGGTAGAATAGTAGAGTGGTTACAGTTTTGAAGTTTAGCTCATTATTTTCAGAGTCTCCAGAAGCAGTGCCATTTGACAAGCAACTTCTCTCCTTGCTTTCGCTTTACGAAGCGCGGAGAGCACGTGTTTTGACCATTTCACGCACAGCCGCTCACATGAATTTCCCATCAAAAGATAATGGACTGACCTTTACACCTTGAACAATAGCTGGCTCAAATGACGAATAGGTGTTGAATTTCAAAAACCGTAAAACTGAAATGTAAACAAACAGTCGCGCGACGGAGATTGCTACCGCTTCTTCAATCCGTTTGCGAAAGAAAGAAAAAAGTATTTTTCGTTGGATATCAAAAGTAACGAGGTAAAAAGTAAATATTTTAACTTGAAAACTACTTCGTTACAAGTGAAAAGTATTGCCTTGAAAAAGTACTTCGTTACTCCAAAATCCGTAATTTTTTTACTTAAGTAAAGTAACGAAGTAAAAATACTTCGTTACTGCCGAACACTGGAGATGATTGTGCTGTTTTAGACGTAGAATTGATTATCTGATCGTAGTATTATCTATTAGGGTAAATGTATCAGATCCTAAAATCTCTTCGCCATGTAGGGAGCCTAAAGTCATCCGCTTCTTACAATAGTTGTGAGACCAATTAAAAATACGAAAGTGAATTGAGCACAAAGAAAGTGAGTGCTGTACAGCAGCTCGCAACGGGGGCTGAGCCGGTTTCCAAGTTTTCTAGGGGTTCCATGTCTTCAGTACATCCTATAATTTGACTTCTAGTTCAATCTTGTTATCATACAGTAAAACCTGTCTATAATGGTTACCTCTGTGAACTGAGAAAAATGACGTTTATAGACAGGTGGCCTTTCTCTCCAGATTAATTTCTATAGAAAGTGTCATTTTGGGGTTATGAAAAGTGGCCTTTATACCCAGGTGGCTGCTCTATAGAGGTTTCTGCTAATACAGGTTTGACTGTAATATGTAGGTAATCTGCTTGCTCTTCTATTTTTAAAGGCATTGGCTTTTGTAACACCGATTCGCAACTACTTCTTGCAAGAACAAAATTACACGGGATTACCTCGTCCACCCGGCGATATAATGTTTCCATTAGGTAAGTGTTTGATGCTTTCTTGGCAACAATTCATGCTGGCAATGCTGCGAGAGATCTCGTTGGTTGTCTCGGTGAAGNGCAGCAACAACAAAGACAAGAGAAATGGGTAGTGATTTTCCAGTGTGGTGTTGCAAGAGATATATTTAGTTAAGTTTCTATGTTAGTTATAGTTTAAGAATCAGGTCATTGTTTTACAAACTACATACTTTGTGTACTGGTAACGGTTAGTCCTTCTTTAGATCTGTAGACTACTAGGTGATGTAAATTTACATTATCGATTTAACTTGTCGTCTAGTTCAACGTTTTGGCGAGCTTTGCCGCAAGATTTGGAACCCTCACAACTTCAAAGCGCACGTCAGTCCACACGAAATGCTTCAGGCTGTAGTGTCATGCAGCAAGAAGAAGTTTCAGTTTACCGAACAAGGTGACAATGCAATTTACATAACAATGAACATCTTTGTACTGCATTTCTAACGTAATGCCATTGATATCAGCTTAATTTTGTTAGCAGATAGTTATGATCAAGAAAACACCTGCAAAAGGAATTTTTTATGTAAATACTACTTTT
This sequence comes from Calvadosia cruxmelitensis, assembly GCA_900245855.1. Taxonomy (NCBI): domain Eukaryota; kingdom Metazoa; phylum Cnidaria; class Staurozoa; order Stauromedusae; family Kishinouyeidae; genus Calvadosia; species Calvadosia cruxmelitensis. The sequence goes on along the minus strand of OFHS01002849.1, from coordinate 12,550 downwards.
TGTGATTTTAACATTTACGATGCCTTGAAGTTCGAAAATTATTGAGCAGTCGATCAAATTTGGTTATCAAATAGAAGACGCGAAAATGTGCGTGAAACAGAACCCATGTAGTTTTTACAAGAGAGCTTACCTACATGGAAAACACGGTTGTCTCACTTTGCTAGTTCACAACTATTTCCAGAGGATAGCAATAACTTCACACTTCCTTGGCACTCCTGGTGCATGTATGTAGACTAATTTTACCGTGTAAAAGTCGATCTCATGTATAGGCCGACTCCCAGTTTTTTCCTTAGAGTTGTGGTTTGGCACATTTAGTTAATGCACAGTAATATACAATACTCTCGTTATAAACATGCAGAATTAGTATATGTTATTTCACTGCAGATCGATTGCTTTGTTGTCACTGTGTCTTAATCTAAATGTAATAGTCAACCTGTGTGTACATATGCCGTTTTTTGTATTATTGCTATGTGTTTTGTCCTCTGATGTTATTTTAAGGCAATCCTGTCGACTTCTTATCCTGGGTGTTGAATGCTATTCACATGACGCTGAATGGAACGCGAAAGCCAAACAGTAGTAAGTACAGTCAAATATGTATTAGCGGCCACCGCTATAGAGCAGCCACATGTGTATAAAGGCCACTTCTCATAACCCCGAAATTGATACTTTCTATAGAAATCAACCTGAACAGAAAAGCCACCTGTCTATAAAGGACTAACGGTCATTTTTCTCAGGTCCCAGAAGTAACCGTTATAGACAGGTTTCACTGTAATGTATCTGTGTTAGTCAAGATTGAGAGTGCCAGACGTTTAATATCTGTTTCAACTCATGGGAAGTTACCGTCCTAGTGGTTCATATGTGGTTACGTTGGCAGCTGTCGATCGTAAAGGTTGTTTCCTATAGCAATTGTTGTTTAGGGACCTTTGGTTGACTGTAAATTTAAAAATCCTGATTCGAAAGCAGCATTCCTACTCCGTAGTGTCAAGCATATCTTTACTATTGCTGCTTTGTGTGTTTATACCAAGTGGGTTTAATGATGTAGCTCATGCCTTCAGGTGTAATATATAAAGCATTCCGCGGGGCAATGAAGATATACAGCAAGAATATTCCACAGTCAAAGGTAACTCAAATTGATATGCCTTGGCGCAGCAAATGATTCGAAACAATTTCGGTTTCTTGGAAGGTGTACCATGATGTAGACAATGTTTAATACCCATCAAATTGATATGCCTTGGCAGATCAGTGCTCTCAAATGGTTGGAAAGGATCAATTTCAGTCTATTAAGAGGTGTATCATGATGTAGACAATGCTTGCTATGTAAGAAGTGACATATTTGCTCCTGATACAAGGATNTCTATGTTGGCTAGAGGTAACTGATGACTTAAATCACCAAACCGTACTGTGACGTACAGCCTTAAGCAACGACAGTGTTCGTTGTTTTAGACAGCAACAACATTGACTATTGTAATTTATAACTACGTCATGTCTAGTACAGTGTAACTCGGTTAATATCACACCCTCGGGAAAATTGTAAAACGTCATATTATCTGAGTCGTGACAATAACCGAGTCTCATACTCAGACCTCCAATGTTAGAAACGGCTCAAACAATAACAAAAGCAGGCCGTAGAACAGCAAACTCTGTATCAGAGCTATTATGTAGAGATTTAAGCAACACAAAGCTCATTTTCTTGGATTTGTCCGGCTCAATGAGGCGAACACAATGAAAAACACTTCATCGACTTTTCCTTTCACAACTATTGCGGCACCTACAAATTTAAGCAAGGCAACAAATCACGGAAAGCGTGACAATAAGCGAGTGTAAACATAAAAATCCTTTGGAAATCCGTGATAATAACCGAGATGTGACAATAACCGAGGTGATATTAACCGAGTAGAGTAAGAGAAAAGCTTAGGGAATGGCAAGTGGAATTTCATTTTCCGTGACAATAACCGAGACGTGATAATATCCGAGGTGATATTAACCGAGTTACACTGTATTGTGAAACGTCTGTAATGGAATTCATCATACATAAATCTGAACTTTTAACTTGAGATGTATTAATTTACCAATGTAAGTAGTCTAAAGCTATGTTTCCGTCGTTGCTATGCAATCTTTTTGTAAAAATTTATTGTTATGCATTGTTCAATTTTAACTATAATTTGAGTTGCCATTATTTAAACCTCTTTACAGATGTATGCGGTAGTATAATTATATTGATTTAGTTATCAAGAATTGATGTTTTCAAAGACGATGATGATGATGAATTCACTTGATTGATTGAATAAAGAAGTACAGTACGCTTCAATACAATGCTGGTCGAATCTACGGAGTGACGATGCTCTGAAGAACTAGTTTGATATATTGGGTATAGGTTAAAAGGTTAATAGCCATATGCGCTCTAGCACATCTTTCTAATGAGTTTAGCTTGGCTCCTCTCGCTTGGGTAGCTCTTCCCGACTAACTAAAACTACTGGATACAACTAATTTAAACGCGGCTATCAATCAAAATTCCTAAGACATTACAAACTACAAAATTCTTCCTCTTTAATTCAACGATACTTCCACAACAAACAAAGGTGTGGACATTTATGTATGACGAATACAAAATTTGACAGCTTTGACGTATACAAAACTCTAAAACATGATCTACGTAAAAATATCTAGGAGAATCGCTGTCAGCGAATCATGCGTCTCAATGACAACACTCGATTGAATGAAATCGTCGCAGCAGTAACTATCCAATTATTGACTGTTGGTTTGCTAGTTCATTGAATTACAGACTGTGACTTATTCATTATAATTTTTGTAGGAAGGAGAGGACTTTTCAGGGATCCCTGAAGAAGGTTTGTTCTGTTAAATTTTAGATACATAGCTAATTTTATTGAAAGCAGACTGCAGACAAGTCTCTAATGTTATTTTTGTGCAGTAGTTGATCTTCCTTGTGATTTCTTACTTGGCAGAATCCAAGATTCCATTTCTGTATCTCACGCTTGACATTCCTCCTCCTCCGTTGTTCCAGGTAAGACTTCCATTCATCTCATTATATTTGTGCCAGAATGCTGTCTTCATGATTTTTCTTAATTAGACATACAGTGAAACTTGTCTATTATGGTCACCTTTGGGGCCTGAGAAGAATGACCTTTATAGACAGCTAGCCTTTCTGTCCAGGTTGATTTCTATAGAAAATGTCATTTTGATGTTATCAAAAGTGGCCTTTATACCCAGCTGACTGGTCTATAGAGGTGACAGCTAATACAGGTTTGACTGTATTCAAGTGTAGTTTGTTGTGTTATATGGAGTCAATATTGAATCAAAAGCAGCTTTTCTACCTTTCTTATATAAAATGTGTCTAAATTATGTTATGATTTATAATGATATGGCTAACGTAATGACGTATTAATATCACCGCAAGTTGATCACGTGATGTAAGGGAGTAGTCCGTGTGAATGGATAATGTTGAATGAATGGATTTAGTACTGGCTTTGAGAAAGGCGTCTGTGTTCTTTGCATCAACCGTTTCTCTGACTTTTCCGTAACATTTTCAACAAAATGCCTCCTTGGATAATAATTGTAGAAGTGTAAAGATATAGATGTGTCAACAAGAATGAACATGGCACGGAAGTTAGATCAACAGGATCATGCTGGATTGACATATGATATTGCACAGAATGCAATCATCATCAATCGTCAATCTAAAAACGTGTTTATGTTTTTTATGAGTTGGTTAAATCAAAATTTGTATAATTACTAAGATGCCGTCGTCGTCCTCTTTGTTATATTTTGTTGGATAATATTTTCTATTATATTTTAAGCGATTGTCCTTCCTGCAGCCATGTCCGTACCAATGAAATGTAAATTCGCGACAAATTGGTCAGCGTAGCTACATTAGCCATAGGTAGCTAATAAACATGAGCTGTGCTGATGCCTTACGAATGCTATGGACTGATGAAGCAGCGATGCAACAACACTAGAGACGACAGTGAATCAGTTGAAAACAATGATTATGAATTGTTGTTTTGAATTCTATTAAATTGTCTTGACTTAATTTAAAGAAGTGCCAGGTATGTGCACTATCAGCAGCATTCAATTATTGGCCGCATAAGCATGCAGTAATTGTGCAAACGTGGCTCAATGCTACTTTTTACACTTGTGGTTGTGTGTGTTTTGAGAGATTGTTTGCAGTATATCCTTTTAATTGTACCATGATTTACTCTTTCAGGATGAACTGGAAAGTAACATCATTCCACAGGTTTGCTTCACTTTATTGTAGACGCATTTTCTGCTAATGAACAACTGTCAATGGAGAGATATGATACTGATTACATGCTTTAAATTTATTGACTGTGTTAATTAGGATAAACCGGCATGCCCGTGCTTGCCTTCTACCGATTGGCTTGTTGTACCGTTGTGGTTCAAACGTTTGTCGTTTTCACAAAGGAACTGTTGTAGAGCCCGCAAGGCATTGCTGTGACTTGTTTATATCTCGTCTCTTTTAAAGGCTGTGCAAGAGTAGTAGCTTTTATAAATTTGGAAACTGCACACCCTTCGTATAGTAGCGCATATTTCTTTATAAAGCAGACACTGTCTTTTCTGCCATTTCGTAGCTGATGCCTCGAGGGCCATTAAGACACCCTGCTACTAATTTGTTTCATTTTAGGACCCATGTTTACACTTGCTGAGTATTAGTTAATTTCGTTTTCTATTAGCCATTTCTGTTTTCTAGGTGCCTCTGATTAATCTGCTTCAAAAGTTCAATGGAATGCAAGAAAAGGTGAGCAGGCAATATGTCCTTAGCCATGTGTTTGATAATACAGTAATCCATATTGATCAGTGGTGTACATTGAAGCCTGTCTATAATGGTCACCTTTGGGTCCTGATAAAAATGGCCTCTATAGACAGGTGGCCTTTCTGTCCAGGTTGATTTCTATAGAAAATGTCATTTATGGGTTATGAAGAGTGGCCTTTATACACAAGTGGCTGCTCTATAGAGGTGGCTGCTAATACAGGTTTGACTGTACTGTAGCAGTGACGAATTCACCAGAAATATTCCATCCCAGCTTTGTGTGTTTTGTTCTACTGCCTTTAGATGTTACCGGTATGTGATTGATTTCAAGGTACTTACCTCCTTACAATATTTTAGAATGTTTTGAAGGACTATCTATCTGCATGATTGTTGATTTCAAGGTTGTACTTTTAAGTTTTACTTTGACACAGAGTAAATCCTGCTTTCATAGTGTTATAAATTTACTTATTTTGTTCAAATGTATAATACACCTATTCGTTCTGTTTCAGGAATACAAAACATACAAAGATATAGTTGTAAAGCGCTTTGAATTGACGCAACTGCCACCTTATCTGATCATCTTCCTAAAGGTTTGTTATATTCCATTGTTCAAACGTCACAAGTCGCACGTTAATGCTAGAAAAGTTGAGGATAAAATTTTCAAAAATATTTACAAGTCTGTTGTTGACGTGTAGCACAGCCTCGTTTGCACACTCCCCGCCTCATTATAAATGCCTTTATTGCGTGAGGAATATTGTCAGTGACTCTCGATTGTTTGATGAAGACACATGCGTACATCTGTCTCTTCTCTGAGTCTTGAATAATAGCAAGCCGCTGACCATGGAGGAAACCATGATAGTAAAGAAAATGTCAACAATGCTGTGTATACAGTGGAACCTCGTTAGTATTACTATACTTTACCAGTCACTAATCGTGATAATTAGTGCATAGTGATATGATACGAGTATATACAGTTGATTCTGACAGAGATTGGTTTTTTAAGTTGAAGTGATATTAAGCGGTTCTGCGAGGTTCTGCGCCTTTACGTTATCATTCGTTAATTACTACTGATTGTGTTCTGTTGTAGCGATTTACCAACAACACATTTTTCGTGGAGAAGAATTCAACGATTGTCAATTTTCCAGTCAAGTAAGTTTCAAAATTTGTTGTAATTTGCAAACCTGTTTGTTTTTTAGTGTCTGTTCATGCAAAGTGTGTTCCAATCTACTGCAGTGAAGTGTGTAGCATTGAAAAGACAGACAGACAGACAAGTACTTGTGGCAGTTGTGTTTGAACCTTGTTTGAATGATTCCATGTTTTCTTGCCGTTTTGATGTACAGAGGACTTGATATGGGTGAGTTCCTGTCGACTGATCCAAAAGTTCAAAAGGCCCATCCGCATACAACGTATGACCTGGTCGCTAATATCTCACATGATGGATTACCAGGTAGGAACTACTAATCACGTCAAAGTCTTACGTTTTACATGCCAATGGCTTCACCGGCACTGTTCTGGCGTTCAGTCTGTTCTGTTGAAATTGTTTGAAACATCCCATCTGTATGTTTGGTATCTTGCATCTGTGTAGGATCGGGGAAAGGAAACTACAGTGTTCATCTTCTTCACAAGGTAATTGTTGACAGAGTTTACAAATCAATGCAGTCATGCCTAATTTCAAAATACAATCAGGTCGACTTCTGCCCTTTGTGATTTGATCAGGAAGTGACTTTGTTGAATTTTTTCTAATACGCATTCGTAAGACCTTGATGTCTTGTTACAGCGAAGCTTAGAAGTAATAAACAAGAGTTACGTTGACAAGTTTCAGTTTGTCCAGCAACATAGCACTGAGTTGTAAATATATATAGCTGATGTAGCATTTGAGGACATCTGACTGCATGATGCTTTTGTTTGGTAATCCTTTATAATTTTACTTGTTTGCTTTGACAGGGCGCAAAGCAATGGTTTGAGCTGCAAGACTTACACGTCAAAGAGATCCTGCCACCCATGATAACCCTATCAGAGTCATACATCCAAGTGAGTAACGTACAGTTCAACCTGTCTTATACAACCACCTGTCTTAAGAGACCAACTTTACGTGGTCCCTTCCAAAACAATATATAATTTACCTGTATCAAATGACAACCTTGCATAGGGGACCAACTTTTACGAGGCTCCTTGAAAAGCAAAATAGGCCTACAATTTACCTGTATTAGTTTTCCACCTGTGTTAAGAGAACGCATTTTCACTGGTCCCTTGTGTGCTTGTTTAAGACAGGATTAGTTGCTTCTCCAAGTACTGTTTGCCTTGAAAGGACTTGTTTCCATCCTTAATTGCATTTCACAATATTTCCATAACTCGCACTTTTCCATCGTTTTAATTTATTTTATTTTATGTAACTTCTTTATATAAGCAGCATTGATTGTATTTTAGCATGATACAATTGTTGTCATCAATTTCAGGTGTGGGAACTGCAGACGTCATGACATCCCATTTTATGATTGGCTTTTATGGTGTTCGTCACAGTTGGTCACTAGCCTATCCAAGCAATGTGGACATGACATATGTGGAACTCCCATTTATTGGAGATTTACAATGCAGGATGATTGCCACTGCTATGATGGGAGACATATCACAGATGGCTTGTTGTGGTGGTTGCCTTTGTGACATCATGGAGTCATCCCCTGATGTCATTTTCAGCCTCGTAGCAACGGCATGAGTTTCTACCAAATGTCTTTTAATACAGTACTATTTGTTTAACTGTCATTTTGCCACCAACGTAACTCAGCTGTACATTGATAAGACATTGGATTTTAACGGGATGACTTGTTATTGTGAGATCGTTTTCTACTATCTACTTGTAAAACATTCAGTAGCAAAGATAATCACAACCAGTTGCTTCTATTCTCTTTGTTGGAGATCTCAAAGCTACCAGTTGGCTTTGCCAGAGTAAATTTGAAGTACGCTAAATGCGAAAGTAATTTCATTCCTAACTGAAGTATCACAATGTATGAAATTCAAAATTGTTAAAATATTTGCACTCTGTTATTTTCATTATCTACAATGACAATGGTCTCCCGTTTGCCGGTGGCGACGTCGATACCTCTAGGACTGTCAAATGTTCCTGGCGACGAACCCAGATAGCCAAACGTATGAACAAATTTGCCGTGTCTATCAAAGACTTGTATTCGATGTAGTCCTTGATCACTAACAAATATGTTACCATAGCTATCGACGGCCACTCCTGATGGAAATTCAAAACATCCCCAACCGACACCAGATTCGCCTTGTTTAAAGAGATACGATCCATCCATCGCAAATACTTGTATCCTACAGTTGATAGTATCTGATACGATAATCGAATTATTCCTACTATCAACGGCGACGTATTCCGGCATGCCAAACTGACCGTTTTCATCGCCATCCTCACCAAATTCGTTCATGAAGTTTCCATCGTAATCAAAGAGTGTCACCTGACATGTTTCCATGTCAACACAAACAATAGTCCCATTTGTATGCACAGCAATGCCACTAAGACAACTAAATGGCTTTCCGTTCCTATGACAGCATAAGAATTCTCTCAAATATTGTCCACTTTTGCTGAAAAATAGCACCCTTCCAGTGGCTTTGTTGGTGACAAGGACTTGGTGGAACGGATGATAAATGGAGACGTCAAATGGCGAAGATAGACATGACTTGCTTTTGTATGTTCCGTTGGAAGGCGTTGTAAGCTGGCTACAAATAGTCTTAAAGTGTTTGCCATCCAGGGTGAAGATATTGACAGCGTTCATAGTTTCTTCTGTAACATAAATGTAATCCTCTCCCATGGCAACGCCTTTTGCGTTCTGAAAACAACCTGCTGTGTGGCCATGCTTTCCAAACATAAACAAGGGCTTTGACAGTGGGGAGTAATCTCTTAAAGCTGCCAAGAATTCAGTCTCCCGTTTCACCAACAGACTCATTGTTTTCGACCTGAATAAATCAAGATTCGAGGAGAGATTAATGGATACATATCGCATAACCATGCGAAATAAACACAAATACATTGGGAGCAAATACATTTTGAGTTACGGCTCCTCTCCTCTGCTTTCATTGTCAAGACATCTTGAAATCGATAGGAAGTGCACAACATATGTTCAAAATATAATTTGAACATGATCTCGCTTGAAAGACAAGTAGATCTCCCGCTAAGTCCAATAATAGTTCAGAACTATAACCAAATATGAGACGTCGTTCAGCTTGTATGACTACTGCATGTCTAGAAAGGGAAAACCTACCAATTTGTTAGAGACACACTTCACCGTGATGTAAACACTGGGGTTTCCCCTGGGCCATGTGTGGGTTGGCATGGGAACGTTTCAGACGGAGGAAGTGTTGAGATTTCTTTCAAGGAAAAGGAAATTAAATTGAATCCACACCATTGAATCCATTGACTGGTTTTTAGTTGATTAATCGAATAATGATGCGTGACGAATTCGTAAGACATCGTCCCAACAATTCAAAGTTTTCCCACGTGAAAACTGGTCCAAATTTGCTCATCCGTTGAAATTATACTTATTCAAACACTTTGAAAGAGACAGCGATCCAACAACTTCGAAATATTACGAATAATAATACAAATTAGCATACTATCGACCAGTTTCACGTGTGATCTGACAAAACAAGCTTCGTTTGTCAACTGTTTTTTTATTCGAACACGCGATCATCGAGCGACTGACTGAAGCCACCACGTGGATCCAGCTGCTGCGACATTTCTCTCACCTGCACTGCGTTGAAAAATACGACAGAATCACTCTCAACAAGCGAACATCCAAACACATCTTTGAATACCATGCCTTGATCAAGCAGGCAACTAAGCGAGGAACTCTCCCATCGTTTTGATTTCGCTTTGAAAAATCTCGTTGAAAGTAACTCTGAAGAACAGATAACGCATTGAATCTCTTTTTGTGTAACACTCCGCACCCTTCAATGCGTCTGTCAGCCAACAGCGAACCGTCTGTCCTTTGAAGAACAGCTTATTCTGATCTGTCTATATATCGTTCATCGTCTGTGTACGACCATTGAAAGAATGAAAAGATGCGAGTGTGAATCCTCAGCGGAAGTGGTGTGTCAAAAGAAATCAATCAATCCCCTTTGCGGCTGTTCGTCACCTGGTCAACAACTCATTAGCAGAGCTGTCTTTTCCCATTTGAGAGTTACAGATTTTTATCTACAACGTTCATCCGATTGGCATGAGTAATTCTTATCGACAGGAAATTCCGCCTCTAGCTATCTTGATGCTTCGTTTGTTGCTAAGGAGTGCCGTGCCAAACAACGCGAACAGATGAAGAGATGCGGGTTGACCCATTCCTTATTGGGTTTGACCATACTCTAGTGTATTGTGGCTTAACTCTTCTTGATTTGCATAGTAATAAAACAGCTTAGGTCGTCACAGATTAGGTCTAGTTTTAGGCTTCTGTTTATCGCAAGGTTGATTTCCACCTAAAGTGTTTTGCTCCACAGTAAAATAAAACAGCAATGAAATTTGTCATCGTGTTACATGAGGAAGGGAACGGGGATTTTCTTGATGCCGATGATTTATATATGTTCAAACGGTGTGAAACAGAATCAGTGAATCACAAAACAACATATCTTCAACCCGATGTGAAAATTAGCATCCTTAAAGTACGATTATGCTTATATTTCCAAGGGGGAAAAAGAAGGGGAAAAAGAGAAAATATATGCAAAAATAAAAAATATTATAATTACATTTAATTAGCATGTGCTTGTAAATAACTGTGGTCTCACCTTCCATGTAAAAACTTTTCTGTAAATTTCTTGGATTTTGTGAATAAACGATGATGATGATGATTATTGTACAATTTTCCAAAATACAGTTTATCCGTTTAGTATAAATGCCTTCATGGCCTTCCATACGTGTATTTTTAAGAAATTAATTTTCCCTAATGCGTAATTATGGTGATGATTATNCGTGTTACATGAGGAAGGGAACGGGGATTTTCTTGATGCCGATGATTTATATATGTTCAAACGGTGTATGGCCTTCCATACGTGTATTTTTAAGAAATTAATTTTCCCTAATGCGTAATTATGGTGATGATTATNTATGTAAGCTAGAATTATCAAGATTATGAAATTCTTTCGATCTGCCACGTGCGATTGTTTACGTTCCACTTGGCATCTGGTCTCCCTGTGTCAATTATAGCTGGTTTCCCTGTGTTCTTCGGCAGCATAACTTTCTTTGGACTTTGTTCAGATTCGTCTCAAGGTTCATTCTCATGACCGTCAGGGTCGAAAAGCCTTCAGCCAGCTCTTCTAATAACTGAGTTATCGCACAACTAATTTGACTTTATGTTTACTTGGAATTAATTTATCATTACATAGAAAGCACCTTGAACCTTTTAGAAGTCATGGGGGCCTTAAAGATGAAGAACAACAATGATATTTGTGATACGAAAGCAGCTTACATTGACAAGACCTGTTTGCAAGGCGTTGCTGCGAAGTCAACACGAGAATCATCTGGCGATGGAGCGAAAGCCGTTCTTGCTTCAGGATACACGAAAGGTATGAACATGTAATTAGCCATGCCGTTCGTATGAGACTACTTTAGAAGGTGAATGGCATTCGGCAATGTTTATGTTAAAGAGAAATCTAGCAAGTAGCATACGGGTGGGCTGTGAAACTATGCGCTTTGTATTTGCTTGCTAGGCGGAGGCTTTTATTCCATGGCATAACGACAAGCAATATCAGAATGTAACGGGACAGATATCTCATGGATCAAATATCACATTTATTCTTAGTAGCATCTTTTCCTCGTGCAATACCTGTCCTTAGCGCTCCAAGCAGGTGTTTGTTATCATAATACGAAGGCGACGACTTCAATAGGCTCATGCATTTTTGAAGCTGATGGTATTTCTATTGCAACGCCTCCAACGCTGCTTGTTGATAAGAAACATAGTGATTCTTTCGACCTGCTCCGAGAAGTACCTGTACGAACACTGCGTCGGAAACTGCTTCAACGCGTTTCTGTTTTGGGTTACGCAATTGTCTTGTGAGATATAACTGTCTCCAGCTTGCTCTGACTGCCATAATAAGTAAGCCTAAAATGGCGATGATGATGACAATTATAGACGATAGCGCTGACGTTTACTACCGTGATGTGCTGTACACTGTACTGTACCGTGCTCCGGTTTCGCCCTGGGAATATGTACAAACCAGTAAAACCCACACGCACCAGAAAGTACCATCTGTGGAAAGCATAGGAATGTCTGCAGTCAACCTTGCTCTCCAGCAACGGCCAGTGAACTCTGGCAGCTATTATACGTGTTTCGTTTTGATGTGTGCTCTTAATTATACGGCTGCGTAATCGAATTCTACTTTGCTCTTATCTCTCTGATGGCTCTTTCCAAGCTAGAATGACTATGTAGTGCCTTCATTGGCTACCTCGTAAGTGTGTGTCACATAATCGCTTGTGCTGTAATCTTGTGCTCTTGTGAAGCATAATAGTTTGTGACTACAGTGTAGCCCCGTTAATATCACCTCGGTTAATATAACAACCCGCTTAATGTCGCTTCATTTTGAGAACCAAGCTCTGTCAGAATCAACTATTTTAACCCGCTTAATGTCACGGCCCGTTTATTATCACGATTTGTGGCAGGAAAACCTTTGTGATATTAAAGAGGTTTCCTGTATACAGCATTCAGCCTGGTTGTGTCAATTCGCGGTTACTAGGCCTACACAGCTACAACGGTTTTCTCAATCTAAATTCCT